>JAPPUL010000077.1:0-51753 GCA_026874595.1 Sipunculus nudus | reverse complement strand
ACCCCTCCAACATTATGCTCTTCATCACCATTAGCATTACCTTTAGTAATTGTAACCCCTGTTAACTTTGCGGTATTATCTAAGCTAGTACCATCAGGATGATAAAAAATATGATACACACTATCATCTTTTGTGCCAATATCACCACTTAAAATAGTCTCATAAAGGTCAGGATTGTTTTCATCACCATTAGCAGAATACCCACCAATAACCTCAACTCCATTACGTAAAGAAAAATGCTTTTCACGGTTACCCTTACCTACATTAGGATGACTACTCAGCTTATAAGTACCTTTAGCTACATGTACCCTAACTATCTTATTGTATTTTTTGCCACTCCATAAGCCTGTCAATCCCTTTTTGAAGATCACTAAAAGCATTAGCCCAAGAACTTCCATCACCACTACCTCCCGCTTTAACATGAACTATTGTTTTACTATTGTAAGCCTTTACCATAGAGTATTCTCCCCAATAAGTAAACTAACTAATAAAGACCTTTTTGTAATCTTAATAGCAACTCCAAAGTCTCTTCTATAGCAGTAAAAATGAAATATATAAAACATAATCCGAAATAAATAAATAAAAGATTATGAGCCTTTTAGGCAAACTAATAAAGACTTATTTATTAGGGGTATTATTTAGTTCTATTATTCAGGTTATAAAACTTATGATTTTCTTAAAAGACTGTCTTAGGATAGTGTAATATTTTAAAGCAAACCTTTCCTCTAAGATAATATTCAAAGTAAAATAATACAAAATAACTATAATAAAATCTAGAAGAACTCTTTAGTACTCCTAAATAACGATACCACATAAAATTGTTAAACTAATTTGGAAAAAGAACACTATACAAAATTAAGCTCTTTGTTAAGAGCTTTAGAAAAAGACTCTTAGAAAATGGCTAATACTCATTTATCATCCTTTGAAAAACTATAACCCCCAGGTATAATAAGAGCCTTAGCACCATTATACTGAGTTAAAAACCTTTCCCTTACCCTAGCAGAGTATTCATTAACTTTAAAATTATTAACCTCTTCAATAGCCTCAGCCTCATTATGGTAAGCATATTTCCAAATCTTAGTAACACCAGAAGCTATATAATACTCGACAGCTTCTTCATCACTACTAGCACAAAGAACCTCAGCACTCTTAAGAGCGTCTTTAGCCCTTACAACAGGTAAGCTTTTTTTACTTCTAATAGCTTCATCAATATCCTTAACCTCTCCAAGGTCCTCATCCTCATTAAGTTCGTCTAAATTATCTGCTGAACTATCCTCTATTTCATTAGCTTGCCCCTTAGGCTTTGGTAATTCTTCAGAGTCTCCTTCTGCCCATTCCTTCAAATCTTTTAAGGGAATACGCCCTTTACTAATATCCTTAACAAAACCTTTATGCTGGTTGCCGTCTGTTAACGTTAAAAGGCCTTTACGAAGCATAAAAGAATATAATTCTACGTTTTCAAGACTAGGTATATGGTCTATTATATCCTTGACAAATACCTTTATAGCATTTGTATTCCAAACACTTCTAATACCTAACCAATCAGCATAGCCTTGCCAGCCTTTATCTTTGTAAACACTATGAGGACTATAAGGAATGTCATAAGGTCTTTCATCTGACCTTGCCCACTCTCGCCATTCCTCATAACCACTTAAACCTAATGACCTAGCAAACTCCCGGGCCTCTTCAAAAGGACGAAGGTTAGTTGCCTGAACCCGGCCTGTGCCTAACCAATCACCATAGTCTTGCCAGCCTTTATCTTTGTAAACACTATGAGGACTATAAGGAATGTCATCAGGTCTTTCATCTGACCTTGCCCACTCATACCATTCCTTTGTACCCTTTAACTTAAGAGACCTAGCGTACTCCCGTGCCTCTTTAAAAGGACGAAGGTTAGTTGTACTAACAGTAACCCTAACCCGACCTGTGCCTAACCAATCACCATAGTCTTGCCAGCCTTTATCTTTGTAAACACTATGAGGACTATAAGGAATGTCATCAGGTCTTTCATCAGACTTTGCCCACTCATACCATTCCTTTGTACCCTTTAACTTAAGAGACCTAGCGTACTCCCGGGCCTCTTCAAAAGGACGAAGGTTAGTTGTACTAACAGTAACCCTAACCCGTCCTGTGCCTGTCCAATCACCATAACCTACCCAGTTATCCTTATACTGATCAATCATACCCGGCGACGTAGGAATATCATCTGGCTTAGCCCCTGACTTTAAGTATGCCTTCCACCCTCTTTGACCATTTAAACCTAATGACCTAACATAGTCCCGTGCCTCTTTAAAAGGTCTATATTTTTTAAACCGATTAAATATCTTTCTTTCAAAATACTTTTCAAAATCTTTTAAGGTAATAAAATCTATCCCATTACTTACTAAGCTCTTTTCTACTAAGTCCTTCATATCATCGTAACTTAAGGCATCTTCTATAATTGTACCTAATTTATTTAACTTGTTTTTGACCCTTTGTACGTCATGATCAATAAGGAAAAGGTCTATTTCTTTTAAATATTGTACCCTATTTAAAGCTCCTTCCTTTAGTGCATATCCAATAATTAAGCTCTCTCTTTCATCACTATAAACCTTAAAAATATCTGATGGATTAATAACTGGTTTTTCATAAAAATAATTATCTATAAGCTAATCCCCTATTACACTAAAGTAAAAAGAAAAATGCTTGGTAACCTTTTTTTCTCTTTGCCTAACCCTTTCCTTAGTTACACCTAACTCTTTACCTATTTAACTTTTCCAAGCCCACTTATACACTCCAACTCTTGCTTAGTAATTCTATGTATGTATGAAAAATCATACTTTCTTATCACAATAATCAACAAATATTTTAAATATTCTATCTGAATATATATTTTTAATCTTATATATATTTTTAATCTTATTATCATTAACTTTAATAGTACTTTCATCTGGCAGTTCTTTAATATTATTATCATCTGACATTTCTTGCCCCGGTTATTATTATAATGGATATTTAAAAACTCCTCTAGTAATCATTATATTACTTTTGGTAACTATAAAATTATCATGATGCCTAGGGAGCAAGGTATATAATATCCCCTACTGACACACTATCTTTAACTATATCCTTACAAAATACATTATTTATATCCAAGATATGTGCTGTAGGCTCTATATTAGATGTATCTAACTCGTTAATTTTATCAACGTAGGTTAAAAATATTACTAAGTTCCTTTTAAAACTTCTCCTTTTCTTAATCAGTTAAATATACCCTGGCAAGCTGAGCTATGTTATCTACCTCTTTTAATGATATTTTTTTCATGTTTTATATAACCTTATTAGTGCTAATTATTTGTCAGCAAACGCTCTAAGGGGAAATAATAAATTTAGCTCAAAAAGCAAAACATCAGTGTTAGAGGTATTCTCGGGAATAAATTGGAGTTATGCTAGATTTAACCTATGCTAAACTATTAGGACAGGAGGTCCTGCAAGGTATTTAATAAGTATTATATTTAAAATAAATTAAAATTATTCTAAGTTAAACTTATGTAAAGTTAAAAAGATTAATTTAGAACCTCTTTTCTTATACTTGTTAGAATACTAATATCAATAATTTTTAACCCATAAATTCCTTTAGAATACTTTTTCTTATATTCGTTAGAATAATTAATATCGTGATATTAAAATCATACGGAAAAAATATGATAAAACAATTAATTAAATATAGTATAACTCTCTTGCTTTAACCATCCTAACCTTATATTTACCACTATTTAGAAACTATGCAATAGTTTCTAAATAACCTTGATACCATAAACTTAAAAGATACTTAACACAAAACTTGTGGATATTGAGCTTAAAAATAACATGTTAGATCCTTATTATTTCATTTATCTTAAAAATTAGTGTTGTGTTATTTTTATATTGCGCTATTATATTATTCATAACTAATAGTATAAAAGGCAACTTGAACAAAGATAATAATGAAAAGATTTTTATTAATTAGTTTGTCCCTATTAGTTTTAGGGATAGTACATACTGGCTGTGGGGATAACAGTGCCGCTAACAAAGCCATGAATGAATTCATGGTTTGGAATGATAGTTTGTATAACAAATATGACTATAAAAAATTTAAGAGATACCCTCCGGCTAACAAAAAAATAAACTTTAATAACATTAACTATCAACTTATGCAAGCGGCTATTTTTTATGAAACTAACTTTAGAAGAATAGAAAATAATATAAAACCATTTATATATTCATACTATCTAAAAAAAGCCGCACAAATCCATGCAACTGATATGGAACAATACAATTTCTTTAGCCATATAAGTCCGATTCCAGGACGTAGAAAACCACGAGATAGAATGAAACTTGCCGGATTTAAATCTAAATATAGTGTAGCTGCTGAAAATATTGCAAAAGCATATGCTAAACAATATATAATAGCTGGTACAGAAGTTAAAACCCTCCCCATACATACATATCATTTGCTAATGATTTAATAAAACGTTGGATGGCTTCATACGGCCATAGAAAAAATATATTAAAGAAAAAATATATTAAATCGAAGACTTACATACTTGGCTACAGGAGCCATGTTATATGATATATCATCTGTCACGCTGATTGCAGTACAAGTATTTTCTAATAAAGGTAAATAAGAGGAGAGGTTAAAAGATCTTTAAATCCCACTATTGGTAACTAAAACAAGATTAGTTACGGGGGAGTGGGCTCACTGTAAAAACTTTAAATCCCACTATTGGTAACTAAAACGTTGAGGTCTGCTGATCATGGAGTAGATGAAGAAACCTTTAAATCCCACTATTGGTAACTAAAACAGCGCATGGAGGGCAAGCGCTGAGTAAGATGGCTAGCTTTAAATCCCACTATTGGTAACTAAAACTAAAATATAAACAAGACTTAGACTATATCGTGTCTGGCTTTAAATCCCACTATTGGTAACTAAAACATGTGTGGTCTGCTACAAATGATCCTAATCAGGATGCTTTAAATCCCACTATTGGTAACTAAAACCAGCAGTTGTGCCACCTTTTTTGAATATTACTCTAACTTTAAATCCCACTATTGGTAACTAAAACATGACCTTCGCCGCCGCATATAAGGATTATTGGATACTTTAAATCCCACTATTGGTAACTAAAACTCATTGCAAAAAAGGAGCTTTTCAAGATTTTGAGACACTTTAAATCCCACTATTGGTAACTAAAACGTATTGTATTTATGTTAGTGTTTATCATTTTTACCTCTTTAAATCCCACTATTGGTAACTAAAACTCGGGATTGTTAGATAAAGTAGTTTTTTGTGATGCGACTTTAAATCCCACTATTGGTAACTAAAACCTAAAGATTTTATACGAAGACCAGAAAATCAAGCAACTTTAAATCCCACTATTGGTAACTAAAACTTCTTTAAATAATGCAAGTTTTTTCTTGCCTAAGACCTTTAAATCCCACTATTGGTAACTAAAACTGAGTGCTCTTTTTGGAGCGCTGGGTTTTCAATATACTTTAAATCCCACTATTGGTAACTAAAACCCTTATTGCTTTAAAATAGAAAGTAAAAAGTAAAGACTTTAAATCCCACTATTGGTAACTAAAACACTATGAAAATGGGTTAAAAAAGGAGGAGAAAAGTGCTTTAAATCCCACTATTGGTAACTAAAACAAGAAATATTAGTTATTCGTCCTGACTACCGGATTTACTTTAAATCCCACTATTGGTAACTAAAACCTTGGCAAGTACAACGTCCAGGAGAAAAGCTACTGTCTTTAAATCCCACTATTGGTAACTAAAACGTGACGATTTTAGAGACGTGTCGGATTGGCAAGGAAGCTTTAAATCCCACTATTGGTAACTAAAACTTGGGAGCTTGTTCAAAATAAAAAAGCGTTTTTTAAACTTTAAATCCCACTATTGGTAACTAAAACAAAAGCCCCCAAGGGGGGGGCTAAATTAAATTAACGCTTTAAATCCCACTATTGGTAACTAAAACTTCCCAATTTTTTTGCATCGATTGTACAAGGATTAACTTTAAATCCCACTATTGGTAACTAAAACTTGGGAGCTTGTTCAAAATAAAAAAGCGTTTTTTAAACTTTAAATCCCACTATTGGTAACTAAAACAAAAGCCCCCAAGGGGGGGCTAAATTAAATTAACGCTTTAAATCCCACTATTGGTAACTAAAACTTCCCAATTTTTTTGCATCGATTGTACAAGGATTAACTTTAAATCCCACTATTGGTAACTAAAACAATTCTGAGTGTATGCCTGCTGCATTTTGAAATAATCCTTTAAATCCCACTATTGGTAACTAAAACCTGTCACTTACATCGTCTCTGCGAAAGTGCGGTGTTCCTTTAAATCCCACTATTGGTAACTAAAACAATATGTTAGCTGTTTTGGTGATAATGTTCTATATTCTTTAAATCCCACTATTGGTAACTAAAACAATATGTTAGCTGTTTTGGTGATAATGTTCTATATTCTTTAAATCCCACTATTGGTAACTAAAACCCTTATTGCTTTAAAATAGAAAGTAAAAAGTAAAGACTTTAAATCCCACTATTGGTAACTAAAACGCCAAGCCGTCCTCTTCGAGCTAATAAAATACCTCCTTTAAATCCCACTATTGGTAACTAAAACTTTATCATTCTGTTTATTCATCAAACTTTAAACCTCCTTTAAATCCCACTATTGGTAACTAAAACTCGTAAAGAGTATCGCTACACGTATGAAGAAGACGACTTTAAATCCCACTATTGGTAACTAAAACCAAGTCGTTGCCAAATTTCTTAAAGAAGTGTCTTGTCTTTAAATCCCACTATTGGTAACTAAAACGCTGCGTTGTCTAAACTTTTTACTTTAAATCGAAAACTTTAAATCCCACTATTGGTAACTAAAACCAAATCTTTTGCTAGTAATATTAGCATAATCACCAACTTTAAATCCCACTATTGGTAACTAAAACGATATATTATTTTTAAAAAACCACAACGCAACAGCTCTTTAAATCCCACTATTGGTAACTAAAACCTTGAACTTCAACATTGTGCATAACGGGTTTTAGCAGCTTTAAATCCCACTATTGGTAACTAAAACATAGAAGATATTAGAAGAGCATTTAATGAACAAAAGCTTTAAATCCCACTATTGGTAACTAAAACGTGCTATGAGGAGCAATACTTATAAGTTTAGTTTCACTTTAAATCCCACTATTGGTAACTAAAACTTAAAAAATATGTTTCTATATACGATTTAAAAAATACTTTAAATCCCACTATTGGTAACTAAAACGTTTTATACTATATTCAAAGCAACAAGGGCTTAGTACTTTAAATCCCACTATTGGTAACTAAAACTATTTTGACGGTGGAGATTATCGCAGGCGGTATGTGCTTTAAATCCCACTATTGGTAACTAAAACTCCCAGCCGTCTTCTCGAACTACTCCAACACTTGCTTCTTTAAATCCCACTATTGGTAACTAAAACCACAGCTGTACTTAAATCTGCTACCTGACGCATGTCCTTTAAATCCCACTATTGGTAACTAAAACTTTTGAAGACGATTACGAAGGTTATCTAAAGTATTTCTTTAAATCCCACTATTGGTAACTAAAACTACAAAAGTTGCATGTTCTCCAAAGCGAGCATAGTCCTTTAAATCCCACTATTGGTAACTAAAACTATTTAAGGACGATTATCAAGCCTTTCTAAAACATACTTTAAATCCCACTATTGGTAACTAAAACCAAACTAGCAAAGCCGCCGAGAGGCAGCGTCACTGCCTTTAAATCCCACTATTGGTAACTAAAACATAAAAGCTAGTAGACAGGTTAAAAATGTAAATCTACTTTAAATCCCACTATTGGTAACTAAAACTACCTTTTTGGGCTTCTGTGTCGATTTCTCATTTTTCTTTAAATCCCACTATTGGTAACTAAAACGTAAACTTCCTATCTAGTCCAGCGCCATAAACTGTTCTTTAAATCCCACTATTGGTAACTAAAACTGTCATTCTGTCTCCATCTTCTGGTAAATGTTCACGCTTTAAATCCCACTATTGGTAACTAAAACAAGTTGCTGATTTATCAAAAGCAACTACTATTACTACTTTAAATCCCACTATTGGTAACTAAAACCTTATAATAAAATTTATAATGATCATTTGCGAGATTCTTTAAATCCCACTATTGGTAACTAAAACTATTTAAGGACGATTATCAAGCCTTTCTAAAACATACTTTAAATCCCACTATTGGTAACTAAAACTGCTGGGTAAAAGTCAATCATTCGATTAAAGCAAGTCTTTAAATCCCACTATTGGTAACTAAAACCTATTCTGAATGATACAGAAGAGTTAAATGTAAGAACTTTAAATCCCACTATTGGTAACTAAAACGTAAAGGTTATGGGCGAAGCTCGAGCTAGACAGTTTCTTTAAATCCCACTATTGGTAACTAAAACTAATAGCGAACCAACAGTTGATTTCTGATTTAGCCTCTTTAAATCCCACTATTGGTAACTAAAACAAAGTCTATCGATTGCTTGCCGCCTGCAAGATATCTCTTTAAATCCCACTATTGGTAACTAAAACAGGACTTAGAAGTATTGTAATGGGATTGAAGATGCACTTTAAATCCCACTATTGGTAACTAAAACGATAAGTATTGCTTCTCATCACACCTATACCGTGTCCTTTAAATCCCACTATTGGTAACTAAAACAAAAGAGTTTAGGTTAGCTAGTCGTCGTGATGGAATCTTTAAATCCCACTATTGGTAACTAAAACTCATGAATATGAAGATGCAATATGATTTTGCGCAAAGCTTTAAATCCCACTATTGGTAACTAAAACAAGATTGTACCAACCTTTACCCTTCCATTCTAAACACTTTAAATCCCACTATTGGTAACTAAAACTATGTAGTCGTAATGGTGTAGGTGGCATTGGAAAAACTTTAAATCCCACTATTGGTAACTAAAACACTGCCATCCTGTCAGTTGTGCATTACCCGTCAAGTCTTTAAATCCCACTATTGGTAACTAAAACATTAAAGTTAAATGTTACGCTTAAACATTTAGGTAGCTTTAAATCCCACTATTGGTAACTAAAACATGTTTTTTATTATATTTTATAATTCATAATTCTTCCTTTAAATCCCACTATTGGTAACTAAAACTTTTTAGTACTAATTTGTCTTTTTTGTTCTCTAAATCTTTAAATCCCACTATTGGTAACTAAAACTCATAGCTTATGTAGTCTGTTGGTTTTAGATTAAAACTTTAAATCCCACTATTGGTAACTAAAACCCCAGTCTATATCTTCTTCTTCATCTACTTCATAACCTTTAAATCCCACTATTGGTAACTAAAACTTATGAAAGAGACGACTATCGTTTAGAGTATTTTGGCTTTAAATCCCACTATTGGTAACTAAAACCTTCTATTGCGATGCAAAGTGAGAGTGGCTTAGCGCACTTTAAATCCCACTATTGGTAACTAAAACCTTATCTGCATACCGGGCGGCATTATCCCAATCACTCTTTAAATCCCACTATTGGTAACTAAAACCTTAACAACGTGTGATATGGGAAAAATTGTTCCAGTCTTTAAATCCCACTATTGGTAACTAAAACGCGATCTAATACTTATAAATTTAACTTTAAAGAGCACTTTAAATCCCACTATTGGTAACTAAAACAAAAAATTGCTACAATATAAAAACTGACACTGCTAGCTTTAAATCCCACTATTGGTAACTAAAACGTTGACGAAGATAGTCTAGTTTTGCAAGATTGTCTTCTTTAAATCCCACTATTGGTAACTAAAACTATTCGTGGGGATGTTCAAGGGACTAGTTTTATTTTCTTTAAATCCCACTATTGGTAACTAAAACAACTAATAAATTAGGATAAGGGATCGAGTAATGTTTCTTTAAATCCCACTATTGGTAACTAAAACCCCCACAAGACCACTTTTATGTCTAACTGGAGAGAACTTTAAATCCCACTATTGGTAACTAAAACAAAAAATTGCTACAATATAAAAACTGACACTGCTAGCTTTAAATCCCACTATTGGTAACTAAAACGTTGACGAAGATAGTCTAGTTTTGCAAGATTGTCTTCTTTAAATCCCACTATTGGTAACTAAAACAGGAGTGCGAGAAGACGGCTGGGAGTATTATGATCTCTTTAAATCCCACTATTGGTAACTAAAACTACAAGTTAGACATATTGATATTAGCGACGAACAAACTTTAAATCCCACTATTGGTAACTAAAACAGGTAAAAAATGAAAACGACAAGCATAGCCAAAAAACTTTAAATCCCACTATTGGTAACTAAAACTGTTTGCACAATTTAAAGTTGACTTGATGGGAAACGACTTTAAATCCCACTATTGGTAACTAAAACTTTAAAATACTTTGAAGTTGGCTTCATATACTTTAACTTTAAATCCCACTATTGGTAACTAAAACGTACTTAAAAAGAAAGCATAAAAGAAAAAAGAATAACTTTAAATCCCACTATTGGTAACTAAAACAAAAGAGTTTACGCAGAACAAACAAAACACTCGTGCCTTTAAATCCCACTATTGGTAACTAAAACGAATCGTGTATCTGCTTCAACTAAAGCAAATAGTGACTTTAAATCCCACTATTGGTAACTAAAACGATTTTTTTAAAGCTGCGTCTTTGTTTACAATTATCCTTTAAATCCCACTATTGGTAACTAAAACTGATGCGTAAGTTGGCAGCTCAGGTTCTTTCCAAAAGCTTTAAATCCCACTATTGGTAACTAAAACTTTTTTGTTACTTATGATGGTCGAAGTAATGAAACGCTTTAAATCCCACTATTGGTAACTAAAACTATTTAATATAGCATGTACGGCTAATTATCTTAAAACTTTAAATCCCACTATTGGTAACTAAAACATAATCTGTCACATTATCATCTGACAACTTGTAACACTTTAAATCCCACTATTGGTAACTAAAACTTCAATTGACTTTTATGCTAGTAGTTTTCGTTTAATCTTTAAATCCCACTATTGGTAACTAAAACGATGCGTAAGTTGGCAGCGCAAGTTATGTCGAAAAGCTTTAAATCCCACTATTGGTAACTAAAACGGCGGGCTACACTGTTAAAGAAAGAGAAGAAAAAGACTTTAAATCCCACTATTGGTAACTAAAACATCTAACTTCTTCATTGTCTATACTAACTTCACCAACTTTAAATCCCACTATTGGTAACTAAAACCTCGTGTACTTGCCATTTTGAAAAAAACTCGCGGTGCTTTAAATCCCACTATTGGTAACTAAAACGAAAACAGACGATAGACTTTAGTCAGGTGCTAAACACCTTTAAATCCCACTATTGGTAACTAAAACTCATAGCACCACCAACACCGCGAGCTAAACCATCTTCTTTAAATCCCACTATTGGTAACTAAAACAAAATCTATACTTTGTTTTCCACCAGCGAGATATCTCTTTAAATCCCACTATTGGTAACTAAAACAAGACTAGCAAAATCGCCGAGAGGCACTGTGACAGCTTTAAATCCCACTATTGGTAACTAAAACGAATTTTGTTAAACATGACAAAAATACACCTAAAAACTTTAAATCCCACTATTGGTAACTAAAACCCATCTCGGTTGGTGAGGTTAGTATAGATAATGAAGCTTTAAATCCCACTATTGGTAACTAAAACGGTAAGGACTTAGAAGACTTTCAAGATTTGTTATATCTTTAAATCCCACTATTGGTAACTAAAACCTTGCCTAAGACTGCCTCTGCCTTTGCTTGATTTTCCTTTAAATCCCACTATTGGTAACTAAAACTAAATCACGTTTCTCATTTATATACTCTCCACTCTCCTTTAAATCCCACTATTGGTAACTAAAACTCATCATGAAAACTTGTCCGACTTGCCAAAAGGAGCTTTAAATCCCACTATTGGTAACTAAAACGGAGAAGATTCCAATGTTGGCACAGAAGGCAAAAGTCTTTAAATCCCACTATTGGTAACTAAAACGTATATAATATATATACTATAGGAGTTTTAAAAATACTTTAAATCCCACTATTGGTAACTAAAACTGGACTAAGTGAGATAAAAGAAGTTACGGTAGGGGACTTTAAATCCCACTATTGGTAACTAAAACCAATATACAAAAGGAGAAAACGAGGTGCCAAAATGACTTTAAATCCCACTATTGGTAACTAAAACGTGAGTGCGACTTTCGGGGCTTTAGGTTTTCAACATACTTTAAATCCCACTATTGGTAACTAAAACGTCGAAGACTTCAAAAGAGCTATAAACGAGCAAAAGCTTTAAATCCCACTATTGGTAACTAAAACTTGAGAGCATTGTAATGGTTTATACCTCTTGGACTGCCTTTAAATCCCACTATTGGTAACTAAAACGCGATGGTTTGTCGGATTTGATGTACTAAGATATTTCTTTAAATCCCACTATTGGTAACTAAAACAGAAATGCGAAAGAAAAGAGTGTGTTTTAATCAAGTCTTTAAATCCCACTATTGGTAACTAAAACACAAATAGCAGGATTGCGGGTTAAATATGATAAAACCTTTAAATCCCACTATTGGTAACTAAAACCTGTAGCAGTACTTAGATCTGCAACTTTGACTGTTTCCTTTAAATCCCACTATTGGTAACTAAAACTTTTGCTGTAGGCGAATATGGTTCTCGGACTGATCGCTTTAAATCCCACTATTGGTAACTAAAACAGAGCAGGCTAAGGATTTTGCAGTTTTAGTTAACAACTTTAAATCCCACTATTGGTAACTAAAACATGCGGGTTATGCTATAGTTAAAGATAATAGAAGTACTTTAAATCCCACTATTGGTAACTAAAACGCACAAGCTATATATAAAGCTTTGTATAGTAAAGAGCTTTAAATCCCACTATTGGTAACTAAAACGGCGGAAGCGAGAGTGCGTTTTCAAGACGATTACTCCTTTAAATCCCACTATTGGTAACTAAAACAAAGCAAGTAGGTATGTAAAAAATGTTAATCTTTGGCTTTAAATCCCACTATTGGTAACTAAAACTATAAAAAAACAGCATAAAGAGGAAGTGTCGATAAACTTTAAATCCCACTATTGGTAACTAAAACCAAAAATGCTACTAGCTATTTGTCTATTATAGAAACTTTAAATCCCACTATTGGTAACTAAAACCCAATATCTGCCTACATGTTCTATAACCAATTGGCGCTTTAAATCCCACTATTGGTAACTAAAACGCAAGTTTGATATATATAACAAAGCAAAAAAGAAAGCTTTAAATCCCACTATTGGTAACTAAAACCTTTGTTAATAAATTAGACACTAAAATGGATGTGATACTTTAAATCCCACTATTGGTAACTAAAACTTCAATCTTAGCTAAGTTAGCAGCTGTGTGTCTAAGCTTTAAATCCCACTATTGGTAACTAAAACGTTGAAGTACGATCGTAGTGCAGATGACAGTGAGCACTTTAAATCCCACTATTGGTAACTAAAACTTACAGGGGCGACATGGCTTATGAATGCTGCCTTTCCTTTAAATCCCACTATTGGTAACTAAAACTTCAGTTGCAATGCAGTCTGAGAGCGGCTTAGCGCACTTTAAATCCCACTATTGGTAACTAAAACGTGGCTTTTACAAAAGGCTAAAGAACTTAAAAATGCTTTAAATCCCACTATTGGTAACTAAAACTTATAATAAACATGCTAAGATAAGATACTTTTTGTGCTTTAAATCCCACTATTGGTAACTAAAACATCGTTAGGCTGTAATTTTTCTAATATATTTATATACTTTAAATCCCACTATTGGTAACTAAAACTATAATAATGAAAGTTGTATATTTTAGTTTCAACAGCTTTAAATCCCACTATTGGTAACTAAAACTATATAAACAAAGAAGACCTCCAGATTTTTAGAACACTTTAAATCCCACTATTGGTAACTAAAACTATATAAACAAAGAAGACCTCCAGATTTTTAGAACACTTTAAATCCCACTATTGGTAACTAAAACAAAGCAAGTAGATATGTAAAAAATGTTAATTTGTGGCTTTAAATCCCACTATTGGTAACTAAAACCTTAGAGTGCCATCTTCGCGCATGCTAGTAATTAAGCTTTAAATCCCACTATTGGTAACTAAAACGAGAAAACGAGTATGAAATATAAGAGATACGCACATCTTTAAATCCCACTATTGGTAACTAAAACCTACCAACTTCACTTTGAGGTGGATTGTAAGAGAGCTTTAAATCCCACTATTGGTAACTAAAACTTTCTCTACATTGTGACTACCTACCTTGCTACGCGCCTTTAAATCCCACTATTGGTAACTAAAACCTTAGCTTTTGCCCCACCCGTAGATGGTGGAACAAGCTTTAAATCCCACTATTGGTAACTAAAACCATAATAATGTCAGAATTACAAGCACCAATTATAAATCTTTAAATCCCACTATTGGTAACTAAAACAGCATTGACATTACCAATAGCGACCAGCATTTAAATCTTTAAATCCCACTATTGGTAACTAAAACTCTTGCGTGTAGAGTTAATAAACGTCAGGAGTGGGTCTTTAAATCCCACTATTGGTAACTAAAACAAAAAGAAGTAAAAGATTATAACAATGGTCTTAAAACTTTAAATCCCACTATTGGTAACTAAAACAGTAAAAAGGAAAATGTTTCAAGATTATATCGATTACTTTAAATCCCACTATTGGTAACTAAAACAACTGCTAAACTAAGTCCTGTATACTGCCCAAAGCCCTTTAAATCCCACTATTGGTAACTAAAACAGTTTATCATAAACATTCAAAGCCCGACGGTGTGTTCTTTAAATCCCACTATTGGTAACTAAAACCCATCTGTAACTTATTATATAACACATCCTTATATCAGCGCTTTCTTAATTTTATTCCCAAACCTCCGATCGTGCTTTTTAAATAATTACAGCTCCTGGATCAAAGTCTAGGCCTAGGTTCTCCCTTGTTATATTCTTAGAGTTTGATACCTTAAATAATACTACATAATCTTCTTCCTTATTAATCACTTCCTTTATCGAATTTCTTAACTCTAATAAATTTGCACCTGTTATCTCCCCCTCAAAAACTGACTTCTGGCTATGATGCAAATACCTCCTCATCAACTTCATTAGCTTAGGTAGCCTTGCTCGTCCTGCTTTACTAACCGTTGATATATCGTATACTCCTATTACAAACATTCTTACCACCATATCCTTAAACTCTTATATGCCTTCTCCCCTAATAAATGTTTAATCAATTTATAAGCCTCAAGCCTTATTAACCTCCTATAACTAACTTTCTTTTTTAGCCCCTTATGATATATTGTATCATTTAGTTTACTCTCCCATGCCTCTAGCACTTTCTTACGACCTGTTTCTTTTAGATATGCAAAATTTAAATCTTTATCAAAGTCACTCTTTTTAAGTTTATTATTGTTTAATAATGAAAATATTAGCCTGTCGCCCAATATAGGTTTGAATATCTCGGATATGTCTAGGGATAACGAATAACGACGATAAAATGGTTCGTGCAAATAACTTATTGTTGGGTTTAACTGCGTCCTATATATCGCTTTAAGAGTCTCTACATACACCATGCTATTCATAAAAGAAATTAGCGCGTTTATCCAATCCCCAGGCGGGTGTTTAATCCTCTTTTGAAAATCAATGTCCTGCTTTATTATGTAATTAAAAGACTTATAATACAAATCACGGATATTACCTTCAATGCCCATCAAAGATGATATATTATCTTGTTTGTCAATAGCCTCATTAAGCTTTAGGATAGAATCTAATAACTTTGATGTCCCTTCAGGGTAGCGCTTTAGATTGTTTATTATACCATGAACTGCTCCCCTTACCATTTCTTTTGCAATAATAACTCGTTTCGCATAATCTAAGTAGTGTGCAACTTGTTTGACTAATAGATCTCCTGCTGTAAGATACTCTCGCGGATAAA
This sequence comes from Sipunculus nudus, assembly GCA_026874595.1. Taxonomy (NCBI): domain Eukaryota; kingdom Metazoa; phylum Annelida; class Sipuncula; order Golfingiida; family Sipunculidae; genus Sipunculus; species Sipunculus nudus. Next base: position 35,721 of record JAPPUL010000077.1, on the reverse strand, counting down.
AACTACCTGTGTAAAATCCGTAGTAATTAAAAAAATGAATCGCTATATGTTCTTTCGATAAGAAGTTAATGAGCTTAGTATTTAAGCTCGTTTCTCCAAAAAGATATATTGAATCTACATCATTTATAGGTATTGGTTTAATCTTTTCAGAGCCATCTTCTTTATAAATAACCATCAAGGAATCATCTTTCCTCTTTAGCTCCCCAGAACGAAAAATATAATAATCTTGCATCAATCTTGCATCAAAACTCATATATAACAAAGATCATAATAACTACACTTCTTACAAAACTTCTTATTAATTACTTCCGGTATGTCATTCTCCAAAACAATCCTTTCTATCTCTAATAAAACTCTATCTAAGTAAATAATATCCTCATCGCTAAGATCAACCATTTCCCTTCTTTTCAAAAGAGGATAATTAATCATACCCGAAACCTTAACTCCAAGCTCACTTAAAGAATAAAGATAATACTTCATCTGCCAAATATGAGACTCTTTCATAGCCTTGGACTTCTTAACTTCATGGATTATACCATTTCTAATATCAAGAAAATCTATCTTTATCCCTCCAATTTCTATCTCCTTTCGCTTTCGTTTATAAGATGTCTTGTGTATAACCGTTCCCATCTTAACTGCATCACTCTCTTGTTCCATTTGTATACTACGAGAAAATAACCACAACTTCCTATCGCAAATATGATAATAATTAACCTGTACTCCTGTTATGTAATTAGAAGATGTTAAGTTAGATAATGTTTTCACCACCCTCAACCTTCTTGTTAACCAAAATGCCTAGCTCAGCATCATAATCAATATCTGCCTTAAATATCCCTCTCTTAGGCAATAACTCAACAAAAGTAGATGCCTTATAAATAGGTATGTTTAAGGTAAAGCTATCAATCTTTTGAGTGGCCAATAACCTTTCTCTATAGTCAAGACGTGCCTTACTAGTTAATTTATCAACTAGATTATCAAGCTCTTCTTCATTCTCTTCATAAATAGGCTTTGGGATTACTGTCATACTTGCTATATCTCTAAATAGTTTTTGGGCTTGTTTTTTATCTTCAGTTTCAAAGCCATTTTCTAGTAAGTCATAGCTATCTTTAAATCTTTTATAAAAATCTTTGACCTTTTCTTTATCTCCAAAAACCTTATCCATTAAACTAAGCTTTTCTTTTTCTTTCAAAATATTATTATTATACTTTATAAGCACTTCTAACGTTAGAAGCACAACCGTTTTATCATAAATCTTATATCCATCAGATGGCTCTTTTGTTGCTATAAATACATTTGGAGGCGATCCTTTATCTATATTTCTAAAACGATAGACCCTGCCCATTCTTTGTAATAACGAGTCTATGCTTGCTAGCTCAGTAAAAAGTATGTCATAATCAATATCTAATGATGCCTCAACTATTTGAGTCGTTATCCAAACAACCTTTTCTTCCCTTTTATAATCCTCTTGTATTTCTATTTCTTTTAAAGAGCGATGCTTTTTTATAAAGCCTCCATGAAGTAACTTTTTAGACGGAATATCTAAAGCCTTATATAGCCCCTGAGCCTTTTTTACTGTATTACAGATTACAAGAACCTTTTTACCATTATTAAATTCTCCCTTTATTTGATCGCTTAACTCTTCTATGGACTTTTCTACTAAAGAAATACAATGTTTATCCTCTTCATGATAAATAGGGCCTATATTAACAACCTCTTTAAGATGTTTTTTAACATAAGGGTGAATAGTAGCACTCATAAAACAAAACTTACCCCCTAACGAAGAAATCTCCTCAAGTGCCTTTACAATAACAGCTAAAGTCTCAGGAGAATAACTTTGAGGTTCATCTAAGATAACTTTAGAATACATTAAAGTAGCATAAATCATTTCATATCCAGGCCACTTAAATACCGATGTGAACAACTGATCAGCAGTGGTTATTGTTGTAGGAAACGCAAACTGTTTTGCTTGTTTTGCTTTATCAATGTTAAATATATGTTCTTGTTTAATTTTCTCTTCAATTCCATAAAGTAAACTATCACTGTGAACAAGCCCCACCTTATCTTTTGAGAATATCTTTACAAATCGTTCGTACATTGCATTAACAGATACTCTAAGAGGTAGAGTATAAAATGCCTTGTCAGTACCTATCCAATTAATCGCAAACTCTGTTTTACCCATCCCTGTTGATGCCGTTAGTAAAACGCTTTTATCTCTATAGTCTTTTGCCTTAGCTTGAAAGTCTTTTAGACCCCTAAACGCAAAACCATCGGCCTCTAACTTATTTCTTAAGTAGCTTAATAGTTTTCCATCCGGATTAGCTATCCTTTCAAGTTCAACAGGCTGATGTGCTGATGCTGAATAATCTAAACGATGAAAAAGTCCTTTAAGCAAAATATATGACTTTTCCTTTCGTATCTTTGCATATCGAGAATTATAACGATTGTATTTACCCTCTTCTAAATAGCTTAAGTAATCAGGCCAAAGCTTAGAAGGTAACGTATAGCCATACTCTTTTAACCAAGCCTTTAACCAAGATAGTACATCTTTATTAGTGTCAATTATCTTTTGCAGATCATCTTCGATGACTTTTTTTAGGTACTCTTTGTCAAAGCCTATATTCCTATCATGGTGAAAGGCAATAGTAAAAAATATCTTAAAGAAGTCATCTTCAACTAAGGCATCAAGTCCCTCAGGTAAAAAGGCAGGAGATAAATAATTATGAGGTATCTCACCGTTTAACTTTGCCTTATGCTTTAATTTATGTTCCCCTATCCTGCTCCTAATCTTATTTTGAAAATGAGTTGATATCTTCCCACAATCATGAAATAAGACACAAAGACCTAAACTATCCCAAAACTGCTTATTATCTCCATCTACAAGATTTTCTATCTCTTCCTTGTACAAGGCTTTTAACTCATCTAAATTATCCATTAGATGCCCAACATGAACTTCTAATAACTCCCCAACAGGCTTATTGTTTTCATAATAGGTTTTAGCATATATACTATCTGCCATTATCGTAGTCTCCAATTAAATCTACAACTCTACCTTTCTCTTCATCAAATAAACAAGGAGTATTTATAATAGCCTCATCCTCAACATATACAACGTCAAGTCTTTTAAAGTAGCGTATCCCATTAATAACCTCATACTTAAAAGGCATCCTATAGTTAAGACCACTTAAACTCATACGTTGAGCTGATGAGCGGTTTAAGTATAGGCCATAGTCTATCCTATGATTATTTCTCACTCCAAACTCCTTTTCTTTAACTTCAACATAAGAAATACTGTCAATACAAGCTAAATCTTCACTCCGTCCAATATGTGGGTAGTCATATCCAAATACCTTATCTTTAAAGCTATCAAGATGTTCTTTATCTGTTTTTATATAAATGATTAAGTATATTTTAAATATATTGGCAACATAAGTCGGTGTGTAAGACAAAAGCTTAGCAAAACTTTCAAGATAAGGTTTTGGATAAGAAACTAACTTAAGAATATCTTTTAATCTATTAGTCTCCTCTTTTGTTAACTTATTACGAACATACTCTTCTTTTTGGATATCCTCAGAAAAGATGCTTTTAATAAAGTTTTTATCATCTTCATTAGTTAGCTTACCAACTATTTGTGAATTAAAAGTACCAAAACCAATCTTTTTTGTATCCTCTAATCTTCTGTCCCTATCAAACTTTATCATCCTTTGCATGTCATAAACCGCTGAAGAAGACCTGCCCTGTGAAGAAGACCTGCCCTGTATAGACATCTTTATTGGTATATACTCACTGGCACCAATAACCGCATGAAACCACCCCCTAATCGTAGATATAGAAGGCAAAGGATAGCTATCTACAAAACCATAGGACATAGGCTTTCTATAGTTTGCCATAACCTGACTAGCCTCTATACGTAATAATTCCATTATATTATCCTAGTTTGTATTATAAGCCTCATCTATTGACTTGATAAGCGAGTCAAAACAATCGTTTACGTTATCAAAACAATTGTTAGGTATGCTTTTAAACTCATCCTCATTAGCCCAGAAACCTGATATATACCCAAGCTTTGTTTTATCTTTTACCTTCTCACCATTAAAGCTTAGTTCTGACGTTGAGTTTAATATCTTTGTGGATAAGCTATAAGCTTTTTTATCTTGGTCATAGCTGACTTTTATCTTGTTTAAAAAGAAAGGGTTTTTAACGTTATACACCCCCCCTATAACAAACATAGGATTTAAGCTTTCTGTTCGTCCTTTTATATCCCTATTTAAAACTTTGACAATCTCAATAAGCTTTTTAACTCTATCTGCTTTTTCATTGTTTGCAATATTAATATTATCATGCTCATCCTTCCCGACTCTATTTAGATCAATAGTGATAGTATAGGAATAAAGGGCATCTTGATGCTCAAACTGAAAAGGGTTAGGATGAACCTCTTTATTAGAGTGAACGTTCATACGATCAGCAAAGCTTTTGTTTGTACCCCATTCTAAATCACTATGAAATGGCTCCAGGGCAACGGCAGGACTAATACGTACAACAGCAGAACGGGTTCTTGACCCCTCGCCTTTTACTGTTTTCATATAGCCAAATAAATCTGCTTCAATATAGTCTCTTACATTCACATCAGGGCTAAACTGAACAACTGTACTATCGCCAGTTAAAGGATTCTCTTTATCATCTATATTAAAATATTCTTTTAGCATCCTAAAAATATCATAACGAATAGCCTGTCTGGATAAGTAAGTAAAAACCCCAGCATCACAAGTAAGCTTTTTTAGTTCTGATATATTACCTATTCCCTCACCATAATTTAAGCTCATTGACTTAAATACTATTGTAAGTGTTAATCCTTTATTCATTGCTCGCCTCCTTTTTATTATCTTCTGTTTTATACTCTTTTGCCAAAAGACCATTAACAAAGCTATAGCCGTAAGCGTAGAATTTATCTTTTTTTATAATCCCCTCTACAAAGGTATAAGGAATATTTAACTTATAAGCCATATAGATTCTTGTAATAATCTCCATAAACCTATTTACATCCCCTTCCCTTAAGGCATTTAATAGCCCAAAAACAATGGTTTGGATTTTATTTTCTGCATCTTTTTTACGTAACTCTTTACTTAACTCCTTCCCCTGCCTCCAAATATGCCATACTTTATCTCTAATTTTGTCGCCCATAGAATTGCCTCCTATATATGTTTTATATAAAGCTATTATTAATGTATAGTGATATAAATGGCTGGTGTTAAAAAAAACCTTGTAATAGTTAGACCTTGCCCCTTCTGAGGTAATATATATCTTAAATAGTTTATATACCTGATTATAGTTTAAAGAGTCAAAAATAAAATCTCTAATAATCTCCTTAAGTAAATACTTAGAAGTATCCCTAAATCTATAAGAAGCTTTAGTTAGCTTTTGAAAAGATTCACTATAATCAGCAATAAACTTAGCCTTTTTGGGGGTTAGATTTAAAGAAAAAACCTTTGGCATTATCTCAAGAGTATTATCTAATTCAATAAAAGAGATGTTTTTTAAGATGGCTTTTGACTTTTCTTTTTGGTATTGTAAAAAAGTATTGTGTAAAGTAGTCAAGTACTATATTAGTGTTTTGATCCTTATCTAATACTTGTTGTAATAATCTATTATCTTTTATTAGCTCATTAACATTGTTATCGTTATTAATGAAGTAATATACTCTCTCTTTACCCCATGATATATCCGTAAAACCAGCAAAATAACAAAAATAAATAAGCTCGCATATCTCACAAAGATAAAGCTTTGAGCTAAAGTCCCATAACTGATTTATCGAGCTTAATCCTGCATGGCTTCCAAGTCCTGTATCACAATATGTATCTTGCTTTGCCTTTCTTTCACAGTTAATACATTGATACTTAGCGGGCTTATTTTTATTACTAAGAAGTTTATCTTCAAAGTCATCTTTGAACTTCTTTAATAAATCTTTAGTAATGCTTCTGTTCAAAAAGCTCTTCTGCCCATAGAGTCTACTTAAATAAATCTTTGTATCACTTTCTAAAAAGTCCTCATAATCAGCCTTAAAAGATTTAATACTTCTTTAAGCACAAGTAATAGTACTTTAGGATTGTCGCTAACAGTCTTTTTATCAGGTAAATCTATAGTCTTTTCCTTTAGCTTTGCCTTTATTAATACAAAATTTAACCGACTTTTTATAGTATCAGTTATCTTAAGCATCTTATCCAGCTTGTCTTTGGATAAGTCATTACTAAAACCTTCAATCTCTTCTATATAATCATTTAAATCCTTTACTAGACTATCATATCTACCGTATCTTTTAAATGCTGTTTTAAAAAACTTCTGTGAAAAGCCTTTTAGTATCGCTTTATCAAACTCAATAGAATTATCATTAACTTTAACAAAATCAGCTATCTTATCCTTATCCCCTTCACTATCCCCTTCGCTTATTATATTTATAAAACCCACTATACCTGCATTATATAGCCAGTCACCTAAGTATACTTTCTCAGTTGTATACTCCGTATTTGTATACTCCGTTGCACTCATAAGATAACCTCTACCATCCCAAACCCCTGACTGCGACGACAACCAAGTCCTACATCATATATCATTCTCAAAATATCTTTTGGTGCCTTAATACTTATAAGCCCTGAAGTACCCTCTATTACCTGTTTATAATGGCTGACTTTAACTTGTTTGCACTCTTTTAACCCTATTTCAAAATGCTCTCTCTCTAGATCTTTATTAAGATAATGTTTAGCTAAGTTTTTAAGCTGATAATAAAGACCATCCTCAAAACTAGGATCATTCATTGTTAAATACCCAATACCTTTTTTGTTATCAATCTTTCTTACCACAAAGGGGGATAATAGTTTAAATTGAACTTCGTTTCGAGCTATGGCTTTTTGATTTATTAGAACAAAGTTACTTAGTCTAACGGGATGGTTAAAAAAGGAATAGCTTTTTAACTTATTAAGTGCATTATAAATAGCTACAATAAAATCATGGTCTTTAGAGGATAGGTATATTCTAATAAAAGGCTTATCGAATTCAAAAATGTTTGCTTTATCAGTTCTTTTTTGTCTAAGATTAGGGCTATAATAAGAAAAGGTAAAGGGTTTTACTTTATTTTTGTTGCTCGCTTTATAGTATTCTTCAAATAAGCTAGAGTTATGTTCCTTTAAAGCCTCCTTTAAAAGAGAGGCCACCATATTCCTTAAACCTACTTTGTTTGAATCACGTAAAGACGATATTGTCTTTTCTACAAAATTAGCCGAAAAACTAAATCGCATGTTTAACTCCTTATTTTAGTTTATAGATAGAGTTTCTATGTTTGCCAGATAACTTATTTTAAAATCTAAAAAAGCATACCTAAAGTAACTAAGGAGCTAGTTTAACAATTATTATACACATATTTCTTTATTATATCTAAAATTAGATAAATATACAAAAATACCTTTAAATATCCAAAGGAATATGTTTAAAATATTATTAATTCTATAGTTAAATGTAATAAATTGCCTTTCTTATTTGTTGGTTAATATTTTAATAAGCCAAAGCCCTCATTAACTTACTACTTAACAGAGTGTTATATAATAGTTAGTTATATTAACATATAAAACTTATTTGAATATTATATAGTTTGGTTATATTTATGCTTTGTGATAGAGCTTCATTTTATAAAATCTTATGAAACTTGAAGTCTAAATTAGAATATTTTAAGAGGTTTTTGATTATGAATCTAGAGAGATTGTTTTTAGCCATTACAACTTTATTGTTAAGCTTTGCTCTAATAAGTTGTAATGATGATAAGATAGATAATTTAAGTATTGGTGCATGTAATATTACAGGAAAAGATATGGATTCTAAAGGAGTGTTTACTCGAAAGAGGATGCCTCTTGTTTGTACCGAAAATGTTACAAAGGACGAATGTTCGATCCTGGAAACGGGGTAAAACTGCAGTATAAACCGGCAATAAGGCAGCTCCTTCAAACTAAAAAAAACAATAGAGAGATAAATAAGATACTGAATAATCTACCTAAGGATGCTCTACCTGAAGGAAAGTTTCGTGCAAATGCTAAGTGTCCAGAACCAAAACGCTTGGCATCATGTAAAATAGGTGAGGTAGTAACTTATGTATATAATACTGATACCGCTACGAATAAGGAATTGGATGCTATCTTGAAGAAGATGGATAAAGACTGCCTGGGTACGTTCAAAGTGCTTCAACAGCAAAATTAAAGCTTTTCTTTATTAGCTTATTATTAGGCTAGAGCTTAGAGTTAGTAAATTAGATAAAGAAGTTGCTTTATATTTGCTTCTCTTTTGCTTCTCTTTTTTTGCTTCTCTTTTAATTTCTCTTTTTTTGCTTCTCTATTGCTTTTGCCTAATCCCTTCTATCTTTCTTCTCTCTATCTTTCTTCTCTCTCTCTTTCCTCTCTCTCTCTTTCCTTTTGCCTATCTGTCCTTTGTCCTTTGGCAGGAAATGTGAGGTTTACTTTTTTAATGCGGATATGTATAAACATAGTGCCTTACGTAGCGAAACCTCACAAAACATACTACTTATTATAGTCGACCCTTTCATTTCAAAATGCAGTATACCCTAGGTATACAACATAATAAAAAGTTAGAGCTGGTCAAACAAAAAAAGTAAAGAAAATAAAAAAATAATAACAACTTCCTAAACTGTTTTATCTTTAAATAAACTACATTTTGTAGATTACTAGATATTTAAGGAGCGTAAAATGGACACATCAGTAAAAGAGAAGACAACTGCGCAAGCAGTAAAAATATTGGGTATAGACCTTGGCGTTGCATCTATCGGCTGGAGTCTTATAGAACAATATGAAGATAATGGCTCTAAAAATGGCTTTAAAAGCAGCAGTAAAATCCTAAACGGAGGGGTTAGGATCTTCACGCAGCCAACAGACCGTAGTGGAAATTTACTATCAGCACAACGCAGGGAAGCAAGAGGTTCAAGACGGGTCATAAATAGAAAAAGGGTTAGATTAAATAACCTGAAAAGACTACTCATAAAAAAAGAACTAATATCTAAAAAAGAGCTAAACAATCTTTTTTCAAAATTTGATGTATGGAAACTAAGATATTATGGTTTAAGGCGAGAGCTTAATAGCCTTGAATGGGCCCGTGTGCTACTTTACATTGCAAAGCACAGGGGATATAAGTCCAACCGCAAATCTGAGGAGGAGAAAGATAGCGAAGGCAAAAAGATCCTCCAAAGCATAAAAAAGAATAAAGAGGAAATGGAAAAGAAAAAGTACAAGACTGTAGGAGAAATGATTTATGCAGAGACAAAAGATACACCAAGTGCCAAAAGGATAAGAAGGAACAAAGTTGCTAACTATAATTTCTCTGTATCAAGAGAACTTTTAGAAGAAGAGATAAATATGCTCTTTAAAAAGCAAGAAGAGTTTGGCAATCCTTTTACGGAAGAGGAGTTTAGGAAGCAATATAAAGAGATAGCGTTTAGCCAAAGGCCGCTTAAGTTCAATGCGTCTATGGTAGGGAAATGCCACTTTGAAAAGGATGAACTTCGTGCTCCTAAAAGAGCTTACACATCGGAAGAGTTTGTATTACTTGGCAAAATACTTAATACCGACCTTGTGAATACAAAAGCTACAACAAATGATAATGAAATATTAAGGCTTTGTGAATATAAAGATATAGAAGAGATATTTGAGATTTTTAAGCAAGTGAAAGAGCCGAGCTACAAAAGCCTAAGACAAAAATTAAATATAGATGAAAAACTACACTTTAAACAAATAGACTACTATAAAAACCAAGAGACGCTACAAAAGATAAACACAGACCCTAAAGAGTTCTTCAAAAAAGAAGATTGGCTTAACGAAGAGCAAAAAGCTAAGATATTAGAAAGGGTAGCAGTAATGAAAAAAGACGACAAGTCGGAGAGTAATACAAAGGGTAATATAAAGCTTAAAAGCTGGCAGTACAGTTGGATACGAAACATATTGGGACTAAAACATGAAGATAGGTTTAATGGAGTCAAATATGATGTTGACCCTGAGGCAAAGAAATTCGAAGCTTCTCTTATAGGGTATCATGAGATAAAAAATAAACTATCAGAGCTTGGCATATTTGAAAAGCTTTTTAAAGATAGAGATAGATTTGATGAAATAGCAACAATACTAAGCTATACAAAAGACGATAAGGAGGCTAGCAAGGAATTAAGTGAAAAGGTATTTTGTCATTTTGACTTTGATAAAGATATCGTTTCTGAGGCTATAAATGAGCTTCTGGGCTTATCTTTTTCAGACTTCTTACAAATATCTCTAAAAGCAGCAAAAAATCTTAACAAAGAGCTTTATAAGGGGTATAAGTATCATGATGCGGCTAAGATTGTGTATGGACATCACTCAAAATCAGACTCAAAAGCAAAAGAAGAGTTTCTAAGACCTCTAAACGAAGAAGAAAACTACCAAATAACAAACCCTACAGTAAAAAGAGTGCTCTCCCAATTTAGATTACTTATAAATGCGATAATAAGGAAGTATGGCAAGTTTGATGCTATGCACATAGAGCTTGCAAGGGAGCTACATCACTCAGCAAAGAAGAAAATAGAAATAGCAATGGGACAAAAAGCCTTCAGAGAGGATAAAGAGCAGGCTATAGAACACTTTAGGGAGTTATTTAACTGCGAGCCAAGTGGGAAGGACATTACAAAATTTAGACTTCTTAAGGAGCAACAAAGTAAATGTATATATTCTGGCAAGCCAATAGAGGCAAAGAGGCTTTTAGAGCAAGGCTATGTAGAGATTGATCATATACTACCCGAGAGCAGAAGCTTTGATAATAGCCTAAACAACAAAGGTCTTTGCCTTAGTAGCGAGAATCAAGAGAAAGGCAATAAAACGCCCTTTGAGTGGCTTGGTAAGGGCGATGTGAATAGTAAAGAGTGGCATGAGTTCCAAGAACGCGTAAAAGCCTTAAAAATAAAACAGGCAAAACAAAACAAACTCTTTAATACAACACTGCCCAAAAGGCACGGAGATGAGCTAAGTGAGGAAGATACAGAAGGAGAAGGTTTTATGGCAAGAAATCTTATTGACACAGCCTATGCCTCACGTTTTCTCAAAAACTTTGTAGAGCAAAATCTTTTATTTAGGGATAATCCAAATATAAAACAAAAGGTAAAGGTAAGAAGTGGGACTTTGACCTCCCATCTTAGGCATGTTTGGGGCATTGGACAAAAAGATAGAAACACTAACCTCCACCATGCAGAGGATGCAATTATAATAGCCTTTGCAACCCAAAGTGCTGTACAAAAGCTATCAACTGAGGCAGCTAAAAGAGAAACAAATAAAAGGGAAACAAATAGGAAAGTTCAATTCACTCCTCCTTTTGAAGGCTTTAGAGAGGCTTTGCAGGAGAGTATAGACAAGATATTTGTATCCTTTGCTCCAAGACGCAAAATAAGTGGGGCTGCACATAAGGAAACTGTAACAAGTAAGCAAAAAGCCAAGGGAGATGGAGAAAATAAGTTTAGAGTTAGAAAGGGGTTTGCAGAAAAGGGAGAGGTTAAGAGAGTCGATGTTTTTTCTAACGGAAAAGGCGAGTATAGATTTGTTCTCCTATATCCAAGCGATTTTTACGAAGATGAGCTACCAAACATAGACATAAAAGGAGAGAAAATAGACCCTAGCTTTAACTTTTGTTTTAGCCTATTTAAGGATGAGCTAATCGAAATAAAAAAGAAAAAGGAAGCAAAGTCAAGGCTAGTATATTTTAAATTTATTAGGACAGATAGTACGATTCAAATACAAGAGCATTTTCAGGCAAAGGTAGGATATGATAACAAAGGTTTTCAAAAGAAGGTAAAACAAGAGTATATAAAGAATATAAAGCATATTGAGGTCTATCAAAATGAGAAAGAAGAAGAAAGCTATCTTTTTGTTCCAATATATCATAATCATATAGCCACAGAAGATATTACAGGAAAGAAGATAGACAATGATTTTAGGAATAAATTTAAATTGCTCGGTGAGCTTGATAAAGACAAGGACCTTGTTATCAAAGAAGATGTGCAAGGCAAGGAAAAAGTCTATACCTTCAAACTTACAGACAAAAGCATAAAACTTACAGACAAAAGTGTCGGGGGCTCGTCGGTTAGTAAAGCAAGCGATGTTTTAGTATCCTTAAACACCTTAGAATACATAAAAAAGTATCAGATAGATATTCTTGGTAAATACAAAGAGGTGAAAAAGGAAAAAAGACTTCCTCTTGTAAAAGAGATGAGACGTATAAAAAAGGATAGAACTAAGAAAATTAAGCACTAAGAAGCAATAAAATAGTTTTTATGGACCTGTTAAGTAGATGCATGTCCACAAGCTTAGAAAAAACTAAGAAAAATGGGAGGGTGCTATGTCCTGGCAGACAATATTTGTCCAAGATCCTTGTAGGCTCTCTATTAAGAATGCTAATATACTTCTTAAAAGACGAGAGCAAGACAATATAAGCATGGCAATTAGTGAGATCTCCGTTATAATAATTGAGCACAAAGAAGTCATAATAACGAGTGCCATACTATCAAAATGCGCAGAATATAACATTGCGCTTATATCCTGCAATGAAAAATACATGCCAACAGGTCTTTTCCAACCTATAGCGATGCACAGCCGCTTTACCAAACACCTTCTAAGTCAGATTGGCTGGAGCGAGACCTTTAAAGGACGTGCCTGGCAACTGATAGTAAAAGCTAAGATAGAAAATCAAAGTGCCCTAATAAAAAAGATTGGAGCTAAAGAACATCTTGAACTAAAAACGCTTGTTGATCTTGTAGACAAAGCGGACAAACAAAATGTAGAGGCAAGGGCATCAAAAGTATACTGGTCTGCTCTTTTTGATGACTTTGCTAGAGGTTATAAAGACGACGTAAGAAACTCAGCCTTAAACTACGGCTATGCAATAATACGCTCTGTAATATCAAGAAACATAGTGGCAACAGGCTTTATAGGGGCCTTAGGTTTACACCATAAAAGCGAGTTAAACTCCTTTAATCTTGCTGATGACCTAATCGAAGTTTTTAGACCCTTTGTAGACGAAAGAGTACATAAACTGTTTTCAGAGAAAGCAAAAGCCAAAGGAAGTGAACTAACAAGGGAAGATAAAATAGCCTTAATAGACCTACTAAACCACAAAGTAATGCTTGAGGGGCAAAAGAACACTATCCTTGTTGCAATAAATAAAGTTTGTAGTTCGCTTTTAAAAGCAACGCAGGACAAAGATGCTAAACTACTTATTGTACCTAAGCTATAAATGCTATAAATGATAGAGTTTTTAGTGATATGAAATTTTAGTGATATGGAAGATGAACGCTTTATGAGACTATTAGTTTTCTTTGATCTTCCAACAAAAACAAAAAAGAAAGAATGCTTTATAGCAAGTTTAGAAAGTTTTTATTAAACTCAGGTTTTGTAATGATACAATATTCTGTCTATGGACGGATATGCAAAGGGAGTGAAAGCGTTAAAGGACATATAAAGAAACTTAGAAAAGCGGTCCCGCCAAAGGGTAATGTTCGAGCTATGCAGGTTACGGAGAAGCAGTTTGGTAGGATGGAAATACTTGTGGGGACAAGAAAGGAGGAGGAGGTACTGGCGGGTGAACAACTACTTTTGCTTTAATTATTTCATTTAGGATTGATGTTTTATTTTGTAATAAAAAGTTTTCTTTATTTAAGAAGTTAAAAAAAAAAGAGAAAAAAGATGTGGATTTATTTTTGTGAAAAAAAGCTAAAAAAAGATATAAAAAAAGGCAACATCTACGGTAAAAGCCAAGAGAAAGAAGAGAGAAAGGAGAGAGAAAGAAGAGAGAAAAAGCCTCATGTTATTGGCTAAATCTCTCGTTTTGTCTAGGCACTTTCCGTTGTAACCCTGTGCGTTACAATAAGTTACAGTCCACGTAATATACTACATCTTGAAATGAAAGGGTACTATAACATATCTTCGGCTTCTGCTATGCGTTTTAGTTAATATACTACATCTTGAAATGAAAGGGTACTATAACGAATATTTGTGTAAGGGAGTTCGGTTTTTTAATATACTACATCTTGAAATGAAAGGGTACTATAACAGGAACATGGATGGGTAGTAACTCTAATGTAATATACTACATCTTGAAATGAAAGGGTACTATAACACTTTAACGTATGATGATAGTTTCTATAAAATATACTACATCTTGAAATGAAAGGGTACTATAACAAGATAGAAAGTAGATAAAATGGTTTTAGGAATATACTACATCTTGAAATGAAAGGGTACTATAACCGAGCGGGGCAGCACCTTCGCATCACAAAAAATATACTACATCTTGAAATGAAAGGGTACTATAACACGCTTACATATGATGATAGTTTCTATAATAATATACTACATCTTGAAATGAAAGGGTACTATAACCTTAGTTTGCGACTTCCAACTATTCCCAAAAATATACTACATCTTGAAATGAAAGGGTACTATAACATGTCATAGTTGCACTCTAATTCAGTTATAAATATACTACATCTTGAAATGAAAGGGTACTATAACGATTTCCTTCATCTGCGAACTCATAATTAAAATATACTACATCTTGAAATGAAAGGGTACTATAACAACTTTTAGCAACACTATCTCCTACAAGTCAATATACTACATCTTGAAATGAAAGGGTACTATAACTGAGGAAGGTGCGCAGGCTTGGTTCAAGGCAATATACTACATCTTGAAATGAAAGGGTACTATAACGTCAGTTATGGAGATATATACGTACTTGATAAATATACTACATCTTGAAATGAAAGGGTACTATAACATTATATTTCTGTTGGTTGGCTTGCGTTTTAATATACTACATCTTGAAATGAAAGGGTACTATAACCAAAAAACTCTGGGCGGTATTTTTTTTCTTAATATACTACATCTTGAAATGAAAGGGTACTATAACGGATACAGTTGCGGAGAATACTATACATAAAATATACTACATCTTGAAATGAAAGGGTACTATAACAAGAATTTATAAGAAACAGCCTCAGATGGTAATATACTACATCTTGAAATGAAAGGGTACTATAACGGTTGTCAGATAGAAGGCATTTAAGGCAAAAATATACTACATCTTGAAATGAAAGGGTACTATAACCAGGAGAAGAGAAGGAGGTTAAGATATTTTAATATACTACATCTTGAAATGAAAGGGTACTATAACATAGAGTTGCGTAGAAATTATAAGTATGAAAATATACTACATCTTGAAATGAAAGGGTACTATAACAGTTATCTGTTAAAGTTGAAAGAAGAAGAAAATATACTACATCTTGAAATGAAAGGGTACTATAACTTATACGCTATATATATTCTAGTTGCCATTTAATATACTACATCTTGAAATGAAAGGGTACTATAACAAGGAAGAGGATATACTAAAGACTTGGCGTAATATACTACATCTTGAAATGAAAGGGTACTATAACGCGCTTTGGGCACTGATAGTCATGCTTTTAATATACTACATCTTGAAATGAAAGGGTACTATAACACTCTAGCATTATAAATAAATCAGATTTACAATATACTACATCTTGAAATGAAAGGGTACTATAACTCACTTAAAGCTAAATGATTGTCATTGATAAATATACTACATCTTGAAATGAAAGGGTACTATAACACATTTGTAGTCCACCTGAAAGTAAATTACAATATACTACATCTTGAAATGAAAGGGTACTATAACCTATATTCTCTAGGTGTCATCTTTATCGTAAATATACTACATCTTGAAATGAAAGGGTACTATAACGTCAGTTATGGAGATATATACGTACTTGATAATATACTACATCTTGAAATGAAAGGGTACTATAACACATTTGTAGTCCACCTGAAAGTAAATTACAATATACTACATCTTGAAATGAAAGGGTACTATAACTATAACTAACCCTATAAACTTCTCTAATTTAATATACTACATCTTGAAATGAAAGGGTACTATAACAGAATACATC
This sequence comes from Sipunculus nudus, assembly GCA_026874595.1. NCBI lineage: Eukaryota > Metazoa > Annelida > Sipuncula > Golfingiida > Sipunculidae > Sipunculus > Sipunculus nudus. Next base: position 19,694 of record JAPPUL010000077.1, on the reverse strand, counting down.
AGTACGTATATTTCTTAACGAATATACTACATCTTGAAATGAAAGGGTACTATAACTATAACTAACCCTATAAACTTCTCTAATTTAATATACTACATCTTGAAATGAAAGGGTACTATAACAGAATACATCAGTACGTATATTTCTTAACGAATATACTACATCTTGAAATGAAAGGGTACTATAACCATCCGATGCAGGCTGTCGTACATGCTCGGAATATACTACATCTTGAAATGAAAGGGTACTATAACGCTTGCAATATTCCACCGATTAGACTTGAAAATATACTACATCTTGAAATGAAAGGGTACTATAACATAATAAAGTCTATAATGAACATTTAAGAGAATATACTACATCTTGAAATGAAAGGGTACTATAACTTAAGATTAAATGTAACTTTGAGACATTTAAATATACTACATCTTGAAATGAAAGGGTACTATAACAGTCAAGGAGCTATGACTGGTCACGGCGTCAATATACTACATCTTGAAATGAAAGGGTACTATAACTTCGCTTAGTTTTGCCTCTTTTGCCGTTTTAATATACTACATCTTGAAATGAAAGGGTACTATAACGGGATTTACGGACGGGGGAGCCGATACACGAATATACTACATCTTGAAATGAAAGGGTACTATAACTAAAAATAATCTGCACACTCTTCAGCGTTTTAATATACTACATCTTGAAATGAAAGGGTACTATAACGGGTTAAAGTGATGCACAACATCAAGGCGAAATATACTACATCTTGAAATGAAAGGGTACTATAACCTCAATAGACTTTTATGCTAGTAGTTTTCGAATATACTACATCTTGAAATGAAAGGGTACTATAACAAAGACACACGTGTCATAACTTGATATGAAATATACTACATCTTGAAATGAAAGGGTACTATAACAGAATTAATACAGGAGTTATTAAATGAATAAATATACTACATCTTGAAATGAAAGGGTACTATAACAGGTTCTAAATACTGGGTCATCACAAGGAGAATATACTACATCTTGAAATGAAAGGGTACTATAACCAACACGGAGCAAGCGTCTTTTTAAGAGTGAATATACTACATCTTGAAATGAAAGGGTACTATAACCCTTTTTTAAGGCAAAGCTCGGCTACTTTAAATATACTACATCTTGAAATGAAAGGGTACTATAACGCAAGTTTGATATATATAACAAAGCAAAAAAATATACTACATCTTGAAATGAAAGGGTACTATAACACACCAACTATTATTATATCCATTAAAATAAATATACTACATCTTGAAATGAAAGGGTACTATAACTCTTCTTTTAATCTCCTAAACTCGCTTTGAAATATACTACATCTTGAAATGAAAGGGTACTATAACCTCTGCTACTAATATGTTAGTTCCTTTTACAATATACTACATCTTGAAATGAAAGGGTACTATAACAAAAAAGTAATGATGCGTAAGCTGGCTGCTAATATACTACATCTTGAAATGAAAGGGTACTATAACCTCTGCTACTAATATGTTAGTTCCTTTTACAATATACTACATCTTGAAATGAAAGGGTACTATAACAAAAAAGTAATGATGCGTAAGCTGGCTGCTAATATACTACATCTTGAAATGAAAGGGTACTATAACTAACGCTAACGTATGATGATGCGTTTTATAATATACTACATCTTGAAATGAAAGGGTACTATAACAGTGCTACAGCTGATAACACGCGAAAAGCTAATATACTACATCTTGAAATGAAAGGGTACTATAACAGTTTTGTAATACAATACTTTGAAAATTCAAATATACTACATCTTGAAATGAAAGGGTACTATAACAACTTTGCGTGCTACAACAGAATATAATACAATATACTACATCTTGAAATGAAAGGGTACTATAACTAAATAATACCGCAAAGCTTACAAATGTTAAATATACTACATCTTGAAATGAAAGGGTACTATAACACCACCCAAAAGCGACCGAAAAGCACACAAAATATACTACATCTTGAAATGAAAGGGTACTATAACTTAAGCTATAACAACAGAGGTTTCTATAATAATATACTACATCTTGAAATGAAAGGGTACTATAACAACGAGCAAGAGTGGTATTTTAAGATTAGAATATACTACATCTTGAAATGAAAGGGTACTATAACCTAAATAAGACTTTTATAGAATGTAAGCCGAATATACTACATCTTGAAATGAAAGGGTACTATAACTTCAACCTATTAACCAAAAAATCATAAGTAAATATACTACATCTTGAAATGAAAGGGTACTATAACTGCTATTCGTTTTAATTCTGAGTGTAAGTTAATATACTACATCTTGAAATGAAAGGGTACTATAACTACATTCCTGTAATAACGTCTAAACCAACTAATATACTACATCTTGAAATGAAAGGGTACTATAACAGTACAGAACACTAAACCAAAAACAGCTTGAATATACTACATCTTGAAATGAAAGGGTACTATAACATGAGGGCGACCACTGTGTTCTCCATACTCAATATACTACATCTTGAAATGAAAGGGTACTATAACTAAAAAAAACTAATCCTTTAACATAATATCATATAGTTACTGATTGAACCCTATTTTACTAAAGTGCAGTTTTTAACTAAAACATTGCCTAATTTACCCTTAACTTTACCTTTGACTTTTACTCCTTGTCCTTTCGATAAATTCTTTACAAAAGACTGCTGGTCTTTTGTAAACATACACTGAATACCATCTAATAATCCACTACCTCCTACTACAATATAGGCTTCATCCAATATATCCTTACCAATATCTGTGATTTTACCAGAAATAATGACAATTTTATCTTTATACTTAGAGTCTGCAGAAACCTCATTAGCATTATATTCTTTATAAAGTTGGGTTGCTGTTAGTGTATAGCTCGGTTTTTGCGATTTAACCTCTTTAGTATCAGACTCTGAATCAGTACTTCCAACTGCAAGAATGCCAATCACCACCAAAAATAATAACGAAAAAAATATGTTTACTTAATTTTTTAATCATAATTCTTTACTCCTTTTATGCTTTGCATATAGTAGTTAACAATAAAACCAATGATTATAACAATAATAAGAGCAAGTAAATCTCTTACATCAAAGTAACCTAAAATAATATGCCTGGCTTGAGCAAGTTCAGCTAAAATAGCAACCACAGGAATACACCAAAACCATACATGACGAGCAATAGATTCTGAGCCTATCCATATGTATCCAATAAAAAACAAATATGCTAAGATCCAAAGAGAAAACGGTAAAGAAAATATAACCCAATTAGGCAAATATCTACCGTAACCATCTACCAAAGAACGCATGGCTTTAATTGAATCTGTCAGTCCAACTAGATCTAACCAACGAAATATTAAAAGCGTTGTTGGACGAAAAAGAAGATAAAGAGCTAAACCTAATAAAATACAAACTAATGCCAAGTAAATAATAATTTTTGGTTTCCCTATAAACATTGTTAACTCGTCATAGTTATTTTTAATATAGTATATATATATATCAAAATAAAAACCAGTTTCAAACAAAAAACATAAAATATAGTTTTTTAGCTAAAATATTAGAACCCTTGCTAACAATGTTTAAATGATAATCTAACTTTTAAAAAACTAATCCTTTAACATAAGATCATATAATCTAATATACTACATCTTGAAATGAAAGGGTACTATAACCGTCAAAAGGCTCTCCATCATGTTCAGCTTAATATACTACATCTTGAAATGAAAGGGTACTATAACTGTGCAATTTCTTTTTTCTTCTGATAAGCGAATATACTACATCTTGAAATGAAAGGGTACTATAACCAAACTTAAATGACTCAAAAATACTATGTACCTCCTTGCTAAACCCTTGAATGTAATTAATAAGATTGTTGACAATATTATCAGGATCAGCTTTTAATTTATCAAAATCATACCTAGATGTATTATAAAAAGGAAGGTCAGTTATTTCTTTAAGGCTTAAATCAATAATCCCCTCTCCTTTGTCCTTGATCTCCTCATATCTACTTAGTACAGCAGCTTTAGTATTACTTAATACACAATCCAGCCTCCTAAGAATAGTTAACGGTAACATAACATCCTTATATTGATTAGGCCTATAAGGACCACGAAGTAAGTCTGCAATACTCCGAATAAAGTTTGACATCTTAGCAAAATCAGTCTCAGCCATATTAAGACTCCTTTTTTAGTTAATCTACAATTATACATAAAGTATACTATAAACCCCTAATCCAAAACAACTATCTTGTCTACTGCAAGCATTAGCTTATGAGTATTATAAAGGGCAACTATTATCTTGTGATAATGAGCTATATCATCATAACTTAACCTACGACCCTTTCTATCCTTTAACCACTTCTTTGCAGGCTGGTAACCCCCAATATAAAACTCATAAGCCACTAAAGGCACCTCACCAAAATACTGCTTGTCATTTATCCACACCCGCCCTAGGTTATAACTTTTATCAATGTATTCCCACCTTAGCCTTTCAACTATATTACTACCAGCCTCAGGGTAAGATGTAATATACTCACTAACCTCTTTAGACTCTAACAAATGTAATTCTCTTATTTTCTTACCTAAACCTACTAACTTCCAAAAACTAATACTATCCTCTGGATAAGGAACCCTGGGGAAGTCAATCTTTAAAAACTCCTTATACTTATCACGATAACTAGGTGAGTGCAAGACAGCATAAATATAGTCTAAAATATCAATAGGAGATAAGCTACCTTTAGTATCTTCTTTCTCATTCACAAACTTAAGCTTAAGACTCTTTGCAATGTCTTTTACTATAGACATACTAAGATTAGGTTCCCTTTGGACCTTACCATCTAACGTATTTTGACTAGTATCTAAGTATAAGTAGAGGGGATAAATATATGTTATTTCACTTGTGCGATTTGAGACAAACGAACTTTCTGCTATCTGATCTGTTATAAATGCATGTAAATAATGATCTCCAGTTTTGAATTGTTTACATAAAGCTAGGCCCAGATTTCCACCTTCTATAAAGTGCTGCATCGCTTTATATCTACTACCTTCAATAAAGTAGGTTTTATCATAATAAACATACTGCCTATCAAAAGGACGATAAGAAATAGCTTTTATAAAACCCTCATTATATTTAGCTTTTGACTTAACAGTCCCTATGTTAAAGTATTTCCTTTTACTATCCAAGTTTAAGGTATTAACTATATCTCTAAAGGTCGAAGCAAAAAATAGTTTTATTCTGTCCTTTAACTTCTCTTTACTATAATCAATTACAAAGTGATCATGACCAGTTATTATACCAGTTGAGCCAATAATAAACAAATCTTTAACATAAAAACCCTTATTATAAACCCCCTCTAGTTCAAAGTCTTTCTTAACAAAAAAATAATAAGGTGCTTTATTCTCTAACAATGTATAAGGTACTGTGCCTATACTATTAGCTAATAAATAGTCATACTTATACCGACGCTCTCCATACAAATCATAATGATAGACCTTTGCTAAATCATTACCACCATTTTTACTCTTAACAAAAATATTAATACTTACCCCCTGTTGTATGTCAAAAATATTAACATCCTTAAAACCATCAGGATTAACCTCTCTCTTCTTACTATTACCATGTAAGTCAATAATATATATCTTATCAAAAGCCTTTAACAAACTATAACGCATACCCCTAAACGTCGGATTATCTAAAAAACTATGATTATTAATGAAAGCTAATACACCTTCTTTGTTCTTCTCTATAAAATATTGACCATATCTCATAAACTTAACATAATCATCGTTTATCCACTTAGGGTTTTTCTCATCTAACTGCTTTGTAGTACCCGGCTCTTTTTTGTAGTCATCTAATAAACCATCTAACCACTCCCCTTCATTTTGTGAATGCCCGCTATAAGGAGGATTACCCAAAACTATCATAACAGGACTTGCATCCTTAACCTGATTCGCCTCAATTAACTCTTTCGCTAATATGTCAGCAAACTCCTCTTGAGATGGGTCATACTCTTCCAACGAGTTGTTTAAGTAAATCCTAAGTCTATTAGCCAGCTCAGACTTATAACCCGTTTCTTTTAGCAACATAGAAAGCTTTATATGAGCCATAGTGTAACTTGTCATTAATATCTCAAAACCATTTAAACGAGGTATTAGATCAGAATCAACATATAAAGGCCACGAGCCTTCTTGTCCCTTAAAATAATTATTATATATATGCTTTACGACCTCTGCTAAGAATGTGCCTGTGCCAGTCGCTGGATCAAGTATTTGTACTTTGTGTATCTCATTTTCATTTATCTTAGTCTTAGACTCATCCGCTAACCCCCTTGATATATTAAAGTCAGCCTTCAATATATCATCTATAGACCTAACTATAAAGCTAACTACCGACCCTGGAGTATACCATACCCCCCTCGACTTACGTAAACCTGGGTCATAAAAAGCTAAAAAAGTCTCATAAAAATGAATATATGGATCCTCCTTCCCAACCCCACCTTCAAAGTCTTTCAAAAGAGCTTGAACATTAGTAAACCTTAGAATATTAGCTAAAGCATCAACTGGCCATATAATACGTTTATCAAGATCATAGCCTGCTATTGTTTGAAAAAACTTCCTTAAAAATGGATTAGTCTTAGGTATTAGCTCTGCTGCCTCCTTACGAGTAAAACTATCACTCTCTGAGTCATGAAGCCGGGCTGTAAACATCCCATAAGCTATTGTCTGGGCATATAAATCGCCAAAATCTTTATTAGTTATATTTTTAATAAGCTTTTTTCTGACCTCTTCTCGCTCTATTTGAAATGCACTATCTCTCCTTTGTTCCTTATCATCACTGTCTAAAGCATCTTTAATAACATCAGAAAGAACTCTGGCCTTACTAGCCAACCTTTCAGCTAACTCAGAGGCTGTTTTAGTTGTTGGGATTTTGTATCCAAGAAAGTCTCTTATAAGATCTTTAAACTTAAAATCACCTCCCTTTATAGCTTTTATAGTACGGCTTTTTAATTCTGCAATCTGAGCTTCATAAATACACTCCCTCTTTATGTAGTGCCTGAAGGTAAGATAGTTGGTTATTATAAGGTTATCAAAAGCATTTATATAACGACCAAACTGCTCTTTAAAGTCCTTATTATCTAGGTTTTTATCTACATCTTTAGCTTCAATATAACCAATTTGTATGCCATTGCTATCTTGTATTAGAAAATCAGGAGCACTGCCCTTTTAAAGGCCGCTTAGGCTCATTAACAACAATATCACCCTTAAACGATTCAATAAGGTCTTTTAATGCCGGCCTATAAGCATGCTCCCTTGCCTTGCCAGTTCCTAACACATCGTTTATGGCTTTTATATACTTAGTAACTTGATCCATCTCTATACCCTATGTTAATAATATTAATAGTGTGTAAATAATAACTTATCTTAAAGTGTTATTTATCAAAAATATTTAAATAATTCCTAACATAGAAACTCGCTCAATATCTTGAAATAATCGAAGAATTGCATTCGTATATATATTATTATCTCTATATATAGAGAAGCTATATAATTCAAAGCTATATAAAATTTACATAATCTAGTTTTATATGTTTTTTTTATTATTTTAATAAAACAATATATATTTTAAAGGAGTAAAAAGAATGGCTCAAATAACTCTTAAGGGCAATCCTATAAATACCAATGGCGACCTTCCTAAAGAAGGTAGCAAAGCACCAAACTTTAACCTTGTTACCAATGACTTACAAGATGTATCGCTTGATGATTTTAAAGGTAAGAAAAAACTATTAAATATAGTTCCAAGCCTTGATACTGCTGTTTGCTCAACATCTACTAAAAAGTTTAATGATTATGGCACTAAATATAATGATGTCGTCATTATTGTAGTTTCTGCTGACCTGCCATTTGCTCAAGCTAGGTTTTGTAGTGCTGAAAATACTCAAAACGTAAAAACTCTATCTATGATGAGAGGACCACAATTTGCTAAAGATTATGGTGTCTTACTTGTAGATGGACCTTTAGCAGGCATTTCTGGTAGGGCTGTTGTAGTATTAGACGAAAATGATAAAGTAGTATATAAAGAACTGGTACCAGAAATTACACAAGAACCTAATTATGATAAAGCAATTGCAGCATTAGGATCACCTGCATTAAGCTAAATCATAACTATATACTGCAGCTTCAAAGAAAAGGGTATATAAGTGAGGGAGCTTTGACCAAAACGAAGCTCCCTATATATTATATCTTCAAAGCAAAGGAGAATATAACGAAGAAGCGCTTATTTCCCCATAAGACGCAGCGTAGAACAGTGTATGCCACTGTGGAAGGTGTGCCAGTTGGTCTGATAAGGGGTCAGGATCGGGGTGTATCCATCCTTTGAAATGATCTCTGCTGAGCGCACACAGGACGCATCCATTACAACCTTTTTGTTACCAAGCACAACTGAATTGCATACTCCGTTTTGCTGATCTTCAAAGGGAATTTCAACACATTGCCAGTTGTCTTTGATCTCCTTGGGGAGATCTGTCCACAAGGGCGGACCAAGGTCAGAATTTATCTCTGGAAGCGCGTAGATTCCTTCATCAATTTGCATCATCAGGCAGTCTATGTGGTATGTGTATTTAGAATTGAAATACACCGTTTCAACCCGCCAACCAAAGGGCTTAAGCATCCGACGAAGTATATCCGCACCAAGCTCGGAACCGGATGAACGTGGCTTGGTGCGATCTTTGATATGCATGGGATCGGTTACACCAATACCTATGATTACTAGCTTATTTGGCATAATGCGCAGATCACCAGGGCTTAGGAAAGGTTGCGGGCTCTTTTGTATACCTGTTGGAACTGGATGTGGCATGCTTAGCCAGATGGCTTTCGGATCGTTTTCAAAGATCTCAAGGAACGCATCACGATGCTGGAACTCCATCCCACGTACAACACCAACTTCCCATGTGCTGAGAAAGATGTTATACAGAACCTCTCCACACGATTGGCCATAGAGCGATAAGTGAAGATCGCCGGTGACAGGCACCTGCCATGTGAGCAATTCAAATGGTACGGTGTTAGTCTCATTACGGATCAGGCGCACACCGTTATCTCGGTAGGTTTTTGCCAGCATGTTCGATTCGTATTTCATCTTCTCGTAATGTTCCGGAAAGGAAACTGCCATATGCTTACCCTTATGCTGACGCAGAAAATCCATGAATTCCCTAGAACCTGATGCTGACAATAGATTGTGCATCTCTGGCTGATCCGGGTCGGGAATAAAAACTGAACCTGCATTGCCCACGAGTGCAACCTTCAATGACGAGTAATCGTGCGGACATGAGATTTTAACACCCTTACCTTGCTCCCGCATGCCCAGGATGTATTCCGTATTCGTGGACTCAGCCAGCTTCAATGGTCCCAAGTCCTCTTCTGTGAAAGTGTATTTACTAGAATCAATCATTCCAGCCTCCTTTTTTGATTTGATAATTATCAATAAAATTATTTAGGTAAATAATCATAAAAATATCCTACATCTTCAAAGGAAACCAGAATATCGTTCTAAGCCTTTGTACTCGGGGAAGTCATTTAAACTTCCTAAGATAAAAGTTTCTTATTCAGATCCTCGTATCGAAGGCCGCATTATAGACGAATTTGATTTAAACGATTTCTTCTATATGATAAATTTGAGTAAGAATAACATACTAGCTATTCCTATAATACTATTAAATGAGTTTTTAGCAGCACATATCAGCAAGTATTTTAAAACTTAGGAGCTGACTAGACAAAATTAATATATACGCTAATGACAAGGTACTATAACCTAAATGAAAGGAGACTACTATCCAAGAAGCAATGCAAAAATAATAAACAGAATGACACTGATTAAAACCATAAAGAGGGCGTAGCTAGCGCGTCCAGTAGCATGTCTTAGGTTAGTTCTTACGAAACCTGAGCCTTTATTTGGGATTCTAACCTTAAAGAGAGAATAACTAGCACGGCCAGCGGCTCGTCTTAGGTTAGTTCTTACGAAACCTGAGCTTTTTCTCCTTGGGATTTTACTATCTCTTCTTACAGTCCCACTATATCTTGGCACCGACTTCGTATTCCTACATTCAGGAAAACCCGTGCACCCCAGAAAATAGCCATACCGTCCATGTTTTTTGACCATAGCTCGTCCGCATTCCTCACACAGTTCATCCGCTTGCTCTTCACACTCTCTTTTCATACTCTTTAATCTCCTTTCCCTATATCTTCTTAAAAAAAAAATTAAGAAAATAGCCTCCATATAAGATACCTAAATAAGATACCATAATATGATACATTTTTAAATCAAAGAATATAATGAATTTACAACTGTTTAGCTTATAATAACTTTTTGAGCCGTGCAGGGATCGAACCTGCGACAAACTGATTAAGAGTCAGTTGCTCTACCAGCTGAGCTAACGGCCCAAGTGATTTCTTTTAATCTCGCGTTCGGAAGGACTTGAACCCTCAACCCTCTGATCCGAAGTCAGATGCTCTATCCAGTTGAGCCACGAACGCACGGGCGAGTGATGGGACTTGAACCCACAACTTTCAGAACCACAATCTGATGCTCTAACCAATTGAACTACACCCGCCATAATATCTTTAAGCTAATCGAGTCGAGCAGGACTTGAACCTGCAACCTACAGCTTAGAAGGCTGTTGCTCTATCCAGTTGAGCTATCGACCCCATAACTTCGGGGTGAGAGGACTTGAACCTCCGACATCTGGTTCCCAAAACCAGCACTCTACCAACTGAGCTACACCCCGTGCAAACTGTTATACCCTATACCTTTATATTGAGTCTTTTAATATACCATTTTCTCTTCTAAAGTCAATCTATTATATAATTATTATCTCACCCTAAATCCATTCTTAAAGCATATTTTTACGCTCTTTATAAAGCTACTTATCTCCATTTTGAGCTGTCAATACCTCATTTGTTCCGTCATCTTTTATCCATATCGTATGTTCAAAATGTGCTGAGCTCTTCTTATCTTTTGTTGTTACCGTCCAACCATCCTTTTGGATAAATATTTCAGGCCCTCCAAGATTCACCATCGGCTCTATCGCTACAACCATACCTCCACGAAGTCGTTCCCCATACCCTGCTTTGCCTATGTTCGGTATTGAAGGCTCCTCCCATACCGCATGGCCTACCCCATGTCCGCAATATTCACGTACTAAGCTATATTTATAGCTCCTAACATACGTTTCTATCGCGCTTGATATGTCCCCTACCCTATTCCCATCTAGTGCCTTCTCTATTCCTTTATATAATGATTCTTCCGTAACTTCTAAAATATTACGTTTTTCATCCGATATCTCTCCTACTGCGTAGGTATACGCTGTGTCTCCGTAACCCCCATTGTAGTTCATTCCTATGTCTACTCCCACTATGTCTCCTTCACAAAGCTTATACTTTGTCGGTATACCGTGTATCACATCCTCATTTACTGATATACACGATGCATTCGGAAATCCATGAAATCCCTTAAATGACGGCACCCCGCCTCCTTTCAATATCTCCTCCTCTACGTACTTATCTATCTCTAGTAAGCTTATTCCTGGCTCTATCATCTCTCGCAACCTATACAATATCCCTCCAAGTACACGACAGCTATAGCTTATCTTCTCTATATCTTCTTTGCTCTTTAATTTTACTTTTTGCATAATCCTTTCTTAAATTTTAAAACCTCTTTTTATGTCTATATAACCTTCTATATAACCTTTATCTTCTTCTTACCTTTTCTATACTCTTTATTTGCCCTCCCTCCCCATAGTATACTCGCTCGTATACTTCCTTTAAATGATTTGTACGCTCTTCTGACTCAAGTTTGCCGCTTTTATCGTATTTGTATAATATTGACCCCAAATATTGTCGCTTACCATCAAATCCATCCTCTCTTATTAACTCTCCTCCTTTACCATACGTAAACGTTAAAGTCCGTATCAGATTCTTATATCTATCGTAATGTTCCTCCTGGGCTACCTTCTCAGCTTTATACCTGTATACCACTACATTATCAAGTACTCCTTTCCCTCTTTCTACCTTATATCTTCGTCCTTTGTTATCTATATATTCTCTTCTCACTAACTCATCATTTCCATCAAATATCTTTATAACTACAATGTCTCCTGATTTATTATATTCGTAATACCTAGATGTCTTCTTAGCTCCCTCTTCCACCATAGTCATAACCAATTCTCCCCACTTACCGTATATGTAGGTTTCTTTGCTCTTAAGTCTTTTTCCTACATAATTATCTTTTATCTTCAAAAAACCAGATCCGTCATAACTATATAAGGCATACCCCAAAAGCTCTTTCCCTAAAGCTCCATACCGCTCCTCCTTAATAAGTCGACCCTTCTCATCATATGTCTTACGCAAAACCAAGCTCCTCCCCTCATATAACTCCTCCCTACTCCTATATCCACCTTTATATAATACCTCAACCCGCTTCCTCTCCTCCCCCATAATCCCATACCATATCTCCTTTAGAACCTCTCCCCATACCCCCTCATGCCTCTCTCTTATTACTCTCACATCCCGCCCATCTAGCTTATACCACTTTATATGTTTTATCCTACTTAATCCTCCCTCTTTATATCCTATATCAGTTCCTTTCTCGTAACTTACTTCCCCTCGCAAGCTTAAGCGATTGCCTACATACTCCTTAATTAGAACCTCATACCCAAACTTATTAAAATATCTTTCTACCTTCCCTGCACTCTCAAAGCTAATCGTTTTTTAATAAATGACCCGTTTTTTTTATACTTAAACCTTACTTCCCTTGTCTTTTTCCCCTCCACATTATAATATTCTTGCCTTAATAAAACATTATTTTTATCGTACTTATACTCTATCTTGAGGTTAATTCGACCCGATTTGTAATATATATAATTTCTAACCCGTCCCCTTCTGTCATATTCTACCACATATCGCCTTATCCCTCGCAAATCCCTCCAGATGTCCTTCCTTCCCAATTTAGTGTAGATTACAGACCCCTCATAAGTAGTTTTTTCCTCCCTTGGCGAATTTCTTAAGTTTTTCTACATATCCTCCCTCCCCATAATACTCTGACATCGAAAGCCTACCCTCATTAAAATATTTATCCACTCGCTTTACTTTTTTCACCCTCATACCTGTATAAAGCTTGACTTGTCAAAGTGTGATGACGGTATTCTTCAAATCCCTTTATCTTACCTCCTTTCCCATAATATACCTTATAGTAATCACTTCCTAAAACCTTACTTCTGCCCCCCGCCTTATCTTTTACTCTTAGCTTTCTACCTTTTTAAAAATTTATATCCCTTCTCTTTTAAAATATAACTTGGGTTTAAATAATATTTTATCTCATATTCTCCATCTGAAAGCCCATCTGAAAGCTTATCTTTAGAAACTCCTTTAACCGATCTTAAAACTTCTTCACCTTCCAAAACCCCCTTCCTTGCCTGCTCTCCTGCGCAACCTACTATAACTACCATTTGCATATATAACAATAATTTCATATTCAATTTCATTTCTTTCATTTCTTTCATTTCTTTCATTTCTTTCATTCGCTACTTTAGCTACTTTAGCTACTTTAGCTACTTTAGCTACTTTCTTTTTTCTATCTCCAAATATTTTATTTATACTTTAGTAAAGTGTAGCTTATCTGTTCAAAAATAGAAATTAGCCAAAATGCTACTTCTTGTCAACTTCTACTTACGCTTTATTAACTCCTTTCATTCTCTTACTTAAGCAACAGGCATCTTGCTTCTTATACATTTGGATATTTAATCCTTTTTAGCTACTTTAATATATATATATTCTTTTAGTAACTTGCTTTTTTTTAAAACTTACTTTTTTTTAACTTATTTACTAAATCTTTTTTTACTGAGTTTTTTTTACTGATTTATGGTTGCATTTTTGACAAAGCATAACTTTATTGCTAGCATTTTCTGGGGTTCGAGGCATTGTAAAACAAGATTTAAACGATAAGGTCATTATTCGATTTGCTCTTGCTTTAAAAAATTCTTACATCAAAAAGAAAAACTCCCGCATTGCTATAGCTTATGATGCAAGAGAGTCCGGACTGCATATCAAAAACTTATTTGCAAAAACTTTAGCATCCTTGCATATTAAGGTTATCGACTTTGGCATTATCCCTACCCCAACACTACTCTTTTGTGTTAGAAACCTTAAACTCGATGGCGGTGTTGTAATTACTGCAAGTCATAACCCGCATAATTGGAATGGTTTTAAGTTTGTTAACCACTCTGGGACTTTCTTTAATAAAACCCAATTTCAAAGCCTTATGCATTCTTATAACAAACTTGAAAATAAAAACTTGAATATTAGTATGGACTTGCATCCAAACTATATAACCCCATGATAACTCATCCTATCTTAAACATATTAGCTCTGTAACATCCCTTTGTGATATTAACTTAATTCGTAAATCTAACTTCTCTGTTGCTTTGGACACTGTTAATTCTGCAGGCTCTTATATACTATCTACCCTAATTAAAGATACCTTAAACTGCAAACTCTTTCATATACATGAAAATACAAATACCAACTTTCAAAGACCGCCTGAGCCCTTACCCCAAAATCTTAGCCTTTTAGAAGAGCTTGTTATTAAAAATCATTGTGATATAGGCTTTGCAACAGACCCTGATGCTGACCGTTTAGCCATCGTTTCAAATCAGGGACTGGCTATCGGAGAGGAGTTTACTTTGGTTTTGGCTGCTTATAACTTTATTAAAAACTACGGACAAACGCATATTGCAACCAATATATCAACTTCTCGTATGATCGACGATTTAGCTATCTCCAAAAATGTCAAAGTATTTCGTTCTGCTGTTGGTGAGGCTAATGTTTTAGATATGATGATTAAACATGATTGTAAGATCGGCGGTGAGGGGAATGGCGGCGTTATTGTCCCCAGCATAAACCCATGCAGAGACTCTCTGGTTGCAATCGTTTTGATCCTTAATAGTTTGGCTTTGCAAAAAACGTCTATAAGCTCTCTTATAAAGCAATACCATCCATATTATTTCTTAAAGGAAAAGGTAGAAGTTAATAACATAGAAGTTAATAACATAGAAGATAATAACATAGAAGATAATAACTTTGATTTAGATAACTTATATAAGCTCATAAAAAAAACAATATAAAGACAAGGCACTCTCAAGCTCTTTAATCGACGGTATTCGCATGGATTACAAAGACTATTGGTTTCAAGTCAGAATGTCTAATACTGAACCTATTATTCGTATATTTGTTGAAGCTAAAAATAAGGACATTGCTAAAAATACATTTTTAAATTTAAAAGACTTTATTCTTAATTTAATTTCTTAACATTAATGCTATGAATATAAACGATTATAATATTATAGAAGGTGATTCTCTTAATAGAACGTTATTAGAAGCAGAGTCAATAAATTTAACGATAACATCACCGCCTTATAATGTTGATATTGCATATAACAATAACAATGACAATATGTCTTATAGTCATTATTTAGACTTCACAAAACAATGGTTGAGTAATGTATTTTACTGGACAATGGATAGTGGGAGGATGTGTTTAAATATTCCATTAGATAAAAATAAAGGTGGACAAAGAAGTATTGGAGCTGATATAACAACCATTGCAAAGCAACTTGGCTGGAGATATCATTCAACAATAGTTTGGAACGAAGGTAATATATCAAGAAGGACAGCATGGGGGAGTTTTAATTCAGCCTCTGCCCCATATGTTATTGCACCTGTTGAATTAATTGTTGTATTATACAAAAATGAATGGAAAAGAAAAAATCAAGGAGAGAATGATATTAAAAAAACAAGAGTTTATGGATGGACTAATGGTCTATGGCAATTCAATGGTGAAAGTAAAAAGAGGATAGGGCATCCTGCACCACAAGAGAATTGCCACGAAGATGTATAAAATTGTTTAGCTTTGTTAAAGATATAGTTCTTGACCCATTCTTAGGAAGTGGTACAACTATTATTGAAAGTATAAACAATAATCGGCTTGGCATTGGAATTGAACAAGATATTGAATATTGTAAATTAGCAAAAGATAGAATTTATAACGAATGTTTTAATAAATCATCTTAGGAGTAAAAAAAATTACACAAGAAGATATATTAAAGGAATTTTACATTAACAATCCTAATAGAGATATAGTACATCCTGAGGTCGTTGATTAGGTTATTAATGAATATCACAAAAGGACAAGGCAGGTCTTTAGAGATCCAGACAGAGCCATTAAAAAACTACATCAAAATGGTTTTCTCATAAAAGTTAAAAAAGGTGTATATAGGTATGAAGCCAAATTTATTAAACATAAATCTTTAGAAGATTTTACCCAGAAACAAAAAGAGCAAATTCTAAAAAAGGATAATTATAGAATGTGTAATTTGTGGGAAAGGGAAAGAACATGGTATTGAGTTACACATTGATCATATTAAACCTAGAGAACTAGGAGGTAAGGCTATAATAGAGAATGGACAAACCCTTTGTGCTCAACACAATTTTCAAAAGAAAACTTTAAAACAAACCGAAACCGGCAAAAAGATGTTTATCAAATTATATGAACTATCAAAGTCAGAACAAAATAAAAAGCTGATTAGGTTTTGCACTGATATTCTTGAAATATTTGAAAAACATGGAATTAATGGTCATATTAAATGGAACAGGTAATTTATAATGACAGAACTTATTCTTGCATCTCGTAATGAAGGCAAACTTAAAGAGTTTAGAGAGATTCTTTATGATTACAACATAATAGACATAAAAGGCTTTTATAATATACCAAAGGACATTAAAGAAACTGGCTCTACCTTCCTTGATAACGCCTTAATTAAAGCTCGTTGTGTATACTCTATCTTAAAAAGACCTATACTTTCGGAGGACTCTGGTTTAGTTATAAAAGCGCTAAATGGTCAGCCTGGTGTGCATTCTGCAAGGTATGGCTCGAAAAACGGTAAGAAACTTGGGAGTACTGCTATTAATAACCTTATTCTTGATAAGATGCATAATATTCCTGAAGGCGATGATAGGCAGGCTTACTATGAGGCTTTTGTTGTAATTTACTTTGCTCATGATAACTATATTCATGCTAGTGGACGCTGTTATGGTCAAATTGCTCTTGCTCCCAAAGGCTCTAATGGCTTTGGCTTTGACCCCATATTCTATCTCCCGCAGTACAAGAAAACTTTTGCTCAAATAAGTTCTTTAGAAAAACATAAAATAAGCCATAGAGGCATTGCTATAAAGAACCTTAAAGATAAAATAAAAGATTTATAGTAAGTAAATTTCATAACGCTAATATTATCTTCATGGTATTATTTTTCATTTTGCTTGCCTTAAATGCTTTAAGAAGTTAATTTAAATTAAACTAAAGATAAAAAGCCAATATGAAGTTACTTTTAACATTCTTAATTATTATAACACTCTTATTTGCCTCGTTTTTCTACTATGAAAGCCTTTTAATAGTAGAAGATGAGACTAAATATTACATTAAAACAAAATTTCGTAATTATGAAAATTATGGACCAGGGCAGTACTTTTTTCCCGAACGGATATTGCGGTTTTTTGACTCTCAAGCATTTATTAAACATAAAATCAAAACAAAACCAACTCTAATCTCAGAAAACATAAATATAAACTTACCTGATATTAGCCTTAGTGTACTCGGTAAGGATAAAGTAAAACTAGAATACAAAATACTCTATAAGCTATCTCTATCATACAACTTAACACCCAAATATCAACTAACCCTAATTAAAAACAATATATCATTTGACCAAAAATATACGGAAATTAAAGACTCAATAAAAACCTTAGATAAAAATTTAGTATTTAAAGCTATTAATGTAGAGCTCAAAGACAACGAAAATATCATAAATATCCAAAATATTTTAGACAACGCAAATCAATCTTTATACCAAAGTCTTTTAGATAAATACAAAAAAGAAAATATTGAATTTAGCAAAAATGCAATACTACACTCATATGAGGCTTCACCCGATCTTAGCTTATACAAAGAAATAGCAAAAGAAGCAAAGCGTTTACAAAAACAAATGCTTCAAAAAGAAGGAAATACCATACTTGAGACAAATAAACTACTGCTTCTTCAAAAGAGAAGGCAAAGTCTTGCCGGGCAAGATATAAAACGCCTTAAACTATATGGTGAATTGCTAAAAGAATACCCCAATTTAATAAAATTCTTGTATATAGAAAAACTTGAAAAGTTAAAGAGTATAAAAATATTTGAAAACGTAATCGAAGATAACCTGAAAAAAGATAATGACATGCAAAAAAACCTTCAAAAAACAATTGAATCAAACTCGCAAAAACTTAAAACAAATAATGAAGAAAACGAAATTAATGCCAATCAAAATCAAAATCAATCCTCTACCAAAGAGGAGACTGCTCCCAAAGAAGAAACTGCTCCCCAAAAAGAGGAGACTGCTCCCGAAGTAGCTCCGCCTAAGGTAGAAGGCTCTTCAAGTTCGTAGGCTTTCATTTCCTAGACTTTCATAATGAGGATATAGCAAATATTAATCGTATATTTTTACAAGCCCGTACTTCTTCAAAACGTTTTCCTGAAAAGATACTAAAAACTATATCAGGTAAGACAATGCTTGAACATATAATCTCAAGGCTTGCTCTTACTAAGATGTATGTAGATTCTATTGTGGTTTTGGTTCCCGAAGAAGATATTAGTAAACTTTCCAAAGTCCTTACTAAAGTTCTTAGGCAAGAAAACAATATCTTACTATTTGCTGGGAGCCTAAATAATGTGCTTGAACGCTTTTACAAAGCAAGTCTTAAATATAAAAGCGATAATATAATAAGGGCAACTGCTGATAATCCTTTTTTGTCAATATATCATCTTAAACTATCTTTAGATAAGCATATAAAGCAAAACTCAGATTTAACTTATGTTGCAAATCTCCCGTTAGGAACGGGAGTAGAAATAATCAGCAGCAAAGCTCTTAAACGCGCATACAAAGAGGCAAAAACTACATACGATAAAGAGCATGTAAGCCCATACATTCACAAAAACAAAGATATTTTCAAAATACTAAAGTTAGAAGCAAAAGATATTTACAGAAGACCAGATATAAGGCTTACAGTAGACCATAGAGAAGATTTCGAAGTAACAAAAGCTATCTTTAAAGAACTTTATATAAAAGAAAATGACTTCACATTAGAAGAGATAATAAAGTTATGGGATTTTAATGAATTATGGAAACTTAACGAACATATTCAGCAAGCATCTGAGCAACAATAAGATCTAAGTTTTCTCTATTGTTTTCAATAATGCCTTCTCTGTCTAAATATTTAGGCTTTACTCCATTAATATAGAAGTCCACATAAGACACAAAAGGTAGTTCTGACAAAGTCAAAATAATATGTGCAACTTTCATTTTGCCGCCTTCCATACCATAATAATTATTCAAAAACTCCTCACTGAAATTAAGAATTAGGAGTTTGTTAGCTCTAAGCTCAACTGATAAAAGCTTTGTATGAAAAGGTATCAAACTTTTATAAGTCTTTCCGTGAATGTTCTTAGGGCTTTGTAAACTTGATATAATATGTTTTACAAGCTCTTTTTGTATACCATTATGGGTTTGTGTATTATTCTTAT